>JAJGRW010005253.1:0-162487 GCA_025461045.1 Carex parvula
TGTTTGGGGACCTTCGCCTATTACTTCTTTTAATGATTTTCGGTATTACGTTACTTTTATTGATGATTTCTCTCGTTTCACTTGGATTTATTTTATGGAGAACAAAAGTGAGGTGTTTCACATTTTTTCACAATTCAAGGCCCAAATCGAAAATTTACTTGGCTCTACCATAAAAATTTTACGAACCGACGGTGGCACAGAATACAAACCCATTACAACCCACTTTCCGCAAATCTTACATCAAACCTCATGCCCTTATACCCCCGAGCAAAATGGTTTGGCCGAAAGAAAGCATAGACATATCATTGAGCTATCACTTGCTTCTATGTCTCATGCATCTATACCACTTGAATATTGGGATGAAATTTTTTCTAGTGTCATTTATTTGATTAATCGGCTTCCCTCCAATTCAAAAATACCTTTCTCCCAATTATTCAACAAAGAGCCGGATTATTCTTTGCTTCGAGTTTTAGGTTGTCTATGCTTCCCTTATACTCGACCATACAATGACAACAAACTTCAACTCCGCGCTCAACCGTGTGTTTTTCTTGGCTATGCATCCACACAAAAAGGGTATAGATGTTTACACTTACCAACTAACAAGATTTTTATTTCTAGACATGTGCAATTTGTGGAAACAAAATTTCCATTTTCAGAACAGCAAAAAACAGCACCTCTTAGCCCTCAGCCAAGCACAACAGACGCGATGCACCTCTGCCTTATTCAAAACCAGCGAACTGGGCCTTCTGCTCACCCACAGCCCAACTCATTAAATGCCACTGCACATTCTTCTCCACAGCTGAATATTTTAATGGGCCGAACTCCAGCTCACAGCCCATTTCACCTTCCCAGCCTAATTATTTAAATTTTTCCCCACAGCCCACATCTCCTTTAAACTTACCAACAGAGAATCCCATTGAGCACTCTCAACAGCAGCCCTCTGCTGTCCGATCCCCTCCAAATGTTGCTTCTTTATCATCCGAACCTGACCCTTCCCCAAATCTCTCCCCTCCTCTTAATCAACCCTCCTCTTCTCATCCAATGATCACTAGAACTCGCGACAATACCCGAAAACCTCGCCTCTTCCCAAACCATGTTGCTCTTCTCACCTCCCTTGAGGCCGAACCGACCACTTTTGCTCAAGCAAATCCACATCCGCAATGGCGCCAAGCAATGGAACTTGAATTTAAAGCTCTTCTCCACAACAAAACTTGGTCCCTTGTGCCTCCACCTCACGATCAACGGGTCATCGGTTGCAAATGGGTTTACAAGATAAAACGCCGAGCCGACGGTTCTATTGAGCGCTACAAGGCCCGCTTAGTCGCTAAAGGCTTCAACCAAGCCGAAGGAGTCGACTATTTCGAGACATTTAGCCCTGTTGTGCGCCCCACAACTATTCGCCTTGTTCTCTCTATTGCCATCTCTTCCAATTGGTCAATCCGCCAACTTGATGTTCAAAATGCATTCTTGCATGGAGATCTCAATGAACAAGTCTACATGTCACAACCTCCCGGTTTCATTGACTCTACTCGACCTAATCATGTATGCCTTCTTTCTAAATCTATTTATGGCCTCAAGCAATCTTCAAGGGCTTGGTTTCTCAAATTAAAAACGGTTTTGCTTGATATCGGTTTTTGTGACTCCAAACATGACCCTTCTCTTTTCATCTCTCACCACCAAGATCACCTTACTCTCATGTTGATATATGTCGATGACATTATCATCACCGGGAGCAACCCTTCTCTCATTGCTTCTTACATTGCTCAACTCCAACACATTTTTGCTCTCAAAGACCTTGGCGATTTGCATTTTTTCTTGGGTATTGAGGCAAACCGATCCACACATGGAATGCACCTTTCTCAAACCAAATACATACATGACCTATTAACCCGAACCAACATGCATCTTTCTAAACCGAGTTCATCTCCCATGGCCACGGGTTCGGTTTTGACAAATGAACCCAATTCTCCTTTTGAGGATCCTCATTTATATCGAAGTGTTGTCGGTGCCTTGCAATATGCTACCCTAACCCGACCCGACATTTCCTTTGCCGTTAACAAAGTTTCTCAATCTCATGCATCACCCTTCCACTAATCATTGGATAGCAGTCAAGCGAATCTTGCGATACCTTCATGGCACTCTTACACATGGTCTCTTTTTCTCCTCCAAATCTGACTTTTCACTTCATGCCTATAGTGATTCGGATTGGGCCGGCTGTGTTGATGATAGGCGTTCTACATCCGGTTTTTGTATATTTCTTGGCCCCAATTTGATCTCTTGGAGTGCCAAGAAGCAAGCCACCGTTTCTCGCTCTAGCACAGAGGCGGAATATCGAAGCCTTGCCAACACTTGCACTGAAATGCTTTGGCTATGTTACTTGCTACATGAGCTTCACATCACTATTCCTCACACACCTACCCTTTGGTGTGACAATATTGGAGCTACTTTTCTCGCTTCCAACCCGATGTTCCATGCTCGCACTAAACATGTTGAGATCGATTACCACTTTGTTCGTGAAAAGATTGCCTCCAATGCTTTATGTGTTCGATTTATTTGCTCTCAAGACCAACTGGCGGATCTCTTAACCAAACCCCTTCCTACCCCTCGGTTTGCTCATCTTCGGTCCAAACTGAATGTTATCTCTCCACATTCAGTTTGAGGGGGGGCTAATAGAATATATAATGGAGCACTCCAATTCAATGTGCACTGGAGAAGAATACTGGAGATCAACACAAATAACATTTGTAGCTGTAGCGTTTGAATAAGGAAATAATCGTAGCTGGCAATTGTAATAGAAATAGCAACTTATTTTTCAATAAGAGAATGTATAGCTGGAGACAAAATTGTATTTGCTTTATATACTCTAGTACCTCTGTATTACGAAGATACAATAAAATACAAATGAAACATTCCCTTCTTTAATCTTCTCTGTAAATTTTCACCGCATCTCGAAACAGTTTGACGGCTGGATTTCGAATTTCAGAAATTTCAGAATTACTGTTCACGATATCGAATTTCAGCAGAATTTGGATCCCTCTAAGAACACCACTAGAATTTGTTTGGATGGACACAACGTGATTTTGTGAATCCGTGACTAATGTTGTTAATTATATTTATATGGTATTACATCATTTATTTGATATAATTTGAACCGTTTTATCAAGGGTTGACTTTTTCTTTTTGTTTCAGTTGCCATCTAAATTTTAAATTGATACAAGGGGAGCAATAAATGTGAGAAGGGACACTTTGTTTTATCAAATTTTAGCAATATACTAAATACCGAGCTATAGCGTTTTCGGACCAAAAAAGCTATGACGCTATGGCCATATAGTGCTGCTATAGCGGCGCTATATGGCCATAGTGCCGTTTTTTCAGCCGTTCCGCTATGACACGATAAACGCTATTTAAACCTTTAAATTTTAGTGATGAGCAAATTTTAACTTCAGCAGCAACGCTAATTATGGACATATATATATCTGGTTTTGATAATGGAATAGTAATAGGAGCAAAGCAAGCATGTACTATGTTTACCAAAGAACTTGGTGAGCATAAATTCAAAATCTATCAGATTGGTTTCAAATGATTAATTCAAACTGTTGAAACCGATATACTTCACGAGTGATGTCACTCGTGTAGATGCAAAAGTTTGAAAATTTTGAGCTTATTAGTACAAAATCAAGCAGTAAAAAAAGAAGAAGACGAAAAATAGAGTTTTATAAGTTATTTAAATACATTCATTTTTCATCATTTTTTACCGCTTGACTTTGTACTAAATGAATTCAAAATTTTTAAAATTTTACATGTACACACATCACTCGAAGTAGATCCGTTTCAACGATTTGGATTTATCGTTTGAAACCATAGTTCTAAATAGCACATTATAGTGGCACAATATAGACATCGCGCCCATTTTGTAGCCGTTCTGCTATGACGCTATAAAAAAAAAAAAAAGAATCAAAGTTCGTCAACGCCATTTTTTTTTGAAGTATCTCAAAAAATGATGTTCGGAAAAATGTACATCCATGTGCATATAACATAATCAGAAATCATTGATAGATACTGTTGCAATTGACCGATTCCATTCCCGCGCGCTTAACACAACAGTTCAAATGAAATGGGTTGTATTGTATGTTAGCATTCACAATAATATTTCAAACTTCAGCCTGTTAGCTAGCATTAAAGTTTGTTAACACCTAATGCATAAATGTGTATTCCGTTTGTTATATATTCTTCATCAATATTTCCTAATATGAAATGATCAGCTTGTTTTTGTCATGCAAAGATGTGTAAATGTGTAACTGTTTGTCATAATCATTTTCTGAACAACATATTCATAGATTAATTTCAGCATGACATGTAATACTTAAAGGGAAAAGTCAAGATAATCGTTCACTTTCGCATTCTTGAAGAAAAAGTTGCACCGGGAAAATAAGCAATTGTTAATATAAACTCCTCATTGAATAATTAATACAATGCACTATATATACATATCATGTCGATAATGCTGTGACAATGGACTGACAAAGTTTCACATCTTGATGGATATCTGGTTCAATTACCTAAACAATCTCATCTTTCAACAATTCATCCAGAGTTTAAATTGACATTTTCTGACTTAAATACACTTGTGCTTTGATAGATAGACTTAGAGTAGAAAAAACGTAACGTGCCGTGTCATAACTAACACGCCGTGACTTTAATCTCGTGCCGAGACCAAAATGTCAAGGAGTGGTCACGGCTAATGGTCACGCCGTGCCTAAACGTGCTGTGACCATAAGTGACTCGCATGATTAAATCGCATGACCATTTAATCATAATTTATGCTAGTTTATTCAAGATTCACTATTAAATCAATATTTAATGGTCCTAATTGCATGTGACTCGTGTGACTACGTGACGTGCCGTGCCGTGCCAAAGTTTCAAAAGATGAGCACGGCACGCGAATGGTCACGACATAGAACACGCGAGTCATGGCACGTAATTGACACATGTGCCGTTGTTGTTTGACCAGTCACACCCAATTTTAAATTTTGATGATGCTCTTCATTTCAACCAATATTTATCAAATCAATTAATAGTGCGCTCATCCAGCTGAAATTTCGTGCGCTTTCTCAGTCCGCGCACCGTGTCCTTCCAACTGGCGCATCAAGTGGTGTGTTTTCTCAGTTGACGTACGAATGTGGTGCGCTTTTCCAACTAGCGCACAGGTCTGTATTGGTGCGCGGACCCAGCTAGTATGGGTGGTAATTTTTTATTTTTGAAAATATGAATGGTGGTTGTTTAATTTCGATTTATTGAGATGATAACTAAAAAATTTTGGGGGTTGATGAGAGATTGGTTTTTGTTTTTGTTGTCGGCTGACTGAAAAAACAAAAAAAATTGAAACTGAGGACACTTAAATTTGATCCGTATAGAATAAAAATTGAATTTTAGAGAAATTAAGTTATTCGGTTTATTTTTTTTTAAGAGATGATAAAAATAAAAATTACAGCCGGTAGGTACGGTCATATGTACCTGCGCGGCCGTAATTTTTATTAATATCCAAAGTTAATTGTAAATTAATAAATATACTCACGGTAGCTGCTGAGTTTTTAAAAATATCCAAACTGACCATTTAATAGCCGGTCCCTTTTTTTCCTCAACCGGCCATAAATGACCGGTCTTAAAAAATAATCAATGTAGTCTACAATACAGAGAAAATATCAAAAATACCATTTGTTGTTTGACCAGTCACACCCTAATGCTGAGCTGGCCAATCAGACCTTTTATTTTCTTCTTTTGTGGTTCTTAATTTTGCATTTGGTTAAAATCATAACCTAAATCAGATTTTTTATTTTATTCTTTTGACCTCGCCAATCAGACCTAATTTTGCATTTGTTTTATTTGCTATTTACGCATTTAATTTACTTATGAATCAGTGAAGGGAAGGTAATGTAAATTATTTGACCTCTATGCATACTGGTACAGAATTTATGCTGCAAACTGGTTAAACTGGTACATATAATTTAGCTTGCAAATATTTTGAAAATCTATATTCTAATTTTTCATAAAAAATTTAATTTAAAAATTTAAAAATTAATATTCTACCCATATTCAAAATATTTCATTCTCATAAAAATTTTCATTACCGAGTAGACGCTGATATGTCTTAATGATGAAGTAGCGGGAACACCGTGTCTGTGGGCTTCTACCACAAGCAGGGCAAGGTATAACGAAATCATATTTAACATTTAATATCCAGTCTGAGACGTTCGATCTGCATTAAGATTCGTACCAACAATTTATGTTAAAATTCGCTCCATGAATTTAAATAAACACAAGAAACTTTATGCGGATCGAAGAACTTTGATCGGATATTGAACCGAATTTAGTCTGATGCCAATGTAATCGTCCCCTTTCATGTCTACTGAAGGGCTGATAACAATTGCATGTTGCATATCTTTTATACAACCAAACAATCAAGTTTAGAATTGAATGAGGGGCAAGTAAAAATAAAAAGAGTGA
This sequence comes from Carex parvula, assembly GCA_025461045.1. Taxonomy (NCBI): domain Eukaryota; kingdom Viridiplantae; phylum Streptophyta; class Magnoliopsida; order Poales; family Cyperaceae; genus Carex; species Carex parvula. The sequence continues at coordinate 6,505 of JAJGRW010005253.1, forward strand.
GGCTACGGTACTATGCATAGCACGGTTGGGTCCGTGCTACGGCTCAATATTTGAGTTTTCAAAATTCTAACGGTCGATCCGAACCGTTCAACATGATTATAAAATGAATATGTACTTGCAAACCAAATTTTACATTTTTTCGATTTTTTTTACTAGATAGAAAGAAAATCACTTGATCTGAAAATTCTGCACCATCCAAAAACAATGATTTTCTACCTATCTAAAAAAATAGTAAAAAAAATCAAAAAAATATAAAATTTGGTTTGCAAGTACATATTCATTTTATAATTATGTTGAACGGTTCGGATCGACCGTTAAGATTTTGAAAACTCAAATATTGAGCCGTAGCACGGACCCAATCCGTGCTATGCATAGTACCATAGCCTCACTCAAATAAAAAAGTTTACATGGTGTTGAGGGAGGTCAATTTGGGTCCGATGTCTATCGGACTCAAAGTGAGTTCGATGGGTTCGATGACTGCCCGATCTGCTTTAAAATTTGAGCCCGTAACTTTCGCATTTGCTTTAAAATGCGTACGCACGATCTTAAAGCAGATCGGACGGTTCCGAAACCCATCGGACCCAAGCTGCTCTCACTGGGGTGACACTTCAGGGAATCAACACCACCTGAGTCGATCAAAATCTGAAATGAAGCAGAAATCTTAGAACGGGGAACAGGAAATAAGTTTAATCCGCAGTTCTCTAGAAATGACAACGTGACCAATTGTATAGAGGTGTAACATGGTAAAATATTGCATCAGACTAGCGTATTCAGAATTTGAATCGGAGATGGATAAAAATATTAATTCAAATTTTATCACAATATTATTACAAATTGCATCATGCGTTAGAAAATCTGAACTTCATATGGTACGACAACAATCCAATACAATATGAGTTTATATATAAAAAAAAAGAGTGAGGCTATGGTGCTATGCATAGCACGGATGGCTAGTGTACTACGGCTCAATATGGTACTTTTTAAAATCCTAACGGTCGATCCGAACAGTTCAATGTGATAACCATATGAATATGTACTTGCAAACTAAATTTTATATTTTTTCGAATTTTTTTACTATTTTTTTAGATAGGTAGAATTTTGATGGTTCAGAATTTTCAGAAAACACTGATTTTTCTACCTATCTAAAAAAATAGTAAAAAAATTCAAAAAAATATAAAATTTAATTTGCAAGTACATATTCATATGGATATCACATTGAACGGTTCGGATCGACCATTAGAATTTTAAAAAGTACCATATTGAGCCGTAGTACACTAGCCATCCGTACTATGCATAACACCATAGCCTCACTCAAAAAAAAAATCCATGGTAGGACAGATGCCCAACCCTGAACAATAGTGACTCTTCCATTGGCATCAAATATGTGATTTCTTTGTAACTATCTAAAGGAAACCGCAAAGAGTTGAAATTTGTAATGTGACATGTCGTGTTGTGATCAAGTCAAATTTTCTCGTGCCGTGATCAAGTTCAGTTATTATGTGTCTTGCCGTGCCATGACCAAAATAATGGAATGTGATTGCATTATGCAAATAATCACAACACATCAATCATGCCGTGACTTATGTGTTGTGACTACTAGCGTGTTGTACTATGTCGTGACTGATCACGTTAGCCATCATTAATGACGTTTGCTCACATTTAACTATTTTTTAATTTAAGTTATCTTATTATAAAATAAAAAATGTAAAAAAAAATGAAAATTCTAAAATAAAGAAATAATGTTGGAAAAAATTTATGTAAAAGAAATTTATATTGTTTTATTATTATTTTTTTATCCATAGATCAGGATTCAGGACGGAAGGAAAGATCATTTAACAAAGGGCTAAAATTTTCAAAAAGAAAATCCAAACTTCTTTGTTAACAATATAATTGTCTACGATGAATACAAATATATATAAGATTTGGTACATTTTCGTGATTGTTTGCTCCCCAATAAAATAAAAAATTTCATAACCGTTCAATTCGAAATGGAGAAACGAAACGGCAGTTGCTGATGTATTGACCTTAAATTTTTGAGATTCGTGCCAAGTTAAAAAGAACGGTCCAGATTAAGTAATTGTAAAAGATTCCCTATTACGGTACCGTCGGTGATATGAATTCTTCATTTACGACCGTGTTAAGGATAAAATGGACTCCTCCATTTCTACAAAAACTGGAGATAATGATCAGATTCAAATTCAAATTGGATGGATCGACATCCCATCTATGATAATTAGCCTCGCTAATATGTAGAGAATATCAGCAATCTGTAGCTAGGGAAAGCAAGAGCATTAGTTTATTATATTGAATTTTATTTATGATATATACAATACCAAACAATTTCATCTCAACGTAACATAAATCATAATATTCCAAAATATCAATGAAAAATTGGTAAAACTCAAGACCAAACAAATGAAAAGATAAAGCTAAATTGGACACATATTATCGGTGAAGCTTTATTTTAAAATATTTTTGAATTTAATATTACAAATCGGTATATATATATGGAGACCAATATCGAGTTATTTTATACTCGTTCTAGCTCAATGTCATAGATTCAGCAAACTAATTATTTGATGTACCTGAAAACTTAAAAATAATTTGAGATCTCCAAAACATTATATTACAATATCGTTGTAATATTTATGTTTTTTGAATATCTGTTTCATGTCTAAGAATCGACCAATTTTATAGAGAAAACTATCAGAAATAAATAATATTTGTTTCGGATGATTAGATCAACATGCAATATAGTTATAAAATAAACCATGTCGATGTATACATTAATATGATTAAAATCAGAAGGTTGAGAAATTTTCGATAAAAAAAAAAAAGCCAAAACCAATGCTCGTATAGTGGTTACACGTGGAGGCACAAAAAATGACCATAGGGGATCCGGAGCAATGAAAGTCCAGTGATTCAATATCGCGCCCCTATCCCATCACCCGCCATAAATTTCAATTTTTTTTTTCAAAACTGATCATCCGATTGTGATCTAACGACCCAACATAAATCTGCTGTTATTCTTTAGGAATGACAGCAACCTGTTATTCCGATCCCAACCGTTGGTCTTCTTTGAGATTCGTATATAGTAACAGGTCCTGTTATTCCCAAAGAATAACAGCAGATTTATTTCTCTCAGGTACTTTGGACCCAAATAGTGCGGGCTAAGTATCTACCTAGGTCAGAACTTTGGCTTTCCAAGAGAATGCAGAACTACTCGGCATTCTGGAAAGGCATTCTAGCCCAAAGGAATAGTCTGCAACAGTGTGTGCAATGGCAAATTGGCAATGGGGAGCGGTGCAAGGTGTTTGGCCAGCCTTGGTTCAAGGGAGCTCTAAACTTCTCCCCTGCCAATGCAGATCAGAAGAGTTGGAGGCTGTGTGACTTGGTGCACCAACAAACCGGTTTATGGGACTCGGATCGTTTGGTCAACCTGTTTGGTTTCGAAAACTGCCTGGAAATCATAACCTCCCTGCCTCCGCCTTCTGCACAGAGAGGTCAAGATAGAATGGTCTTCTCTAGAGCAACCAATGGCATCTTCACAGTAAAGAAAAGCTACTTGTTTCTCCGGTTGCAAAGGGTGCCTGAACCGCATCTCGGGGAAGTCTCTCAGTTCACATGGGATGCCATTTGGAAGAAAGGGGACATAGTGCCTAGAGTCAGATTGTTCTTATGGAAAGTTCTCCAGGGGGGGTTGCCTCTATCCAAAACCATCTCGCACAGAACCGGGAAGGGAGATCCCAACTGCATGCTCTGTAGCAATGGTGAGGAGGACGGTCTCCACCTGTTCCTAAGTTGTGAGTTTGCGCGTGCTTGCTGGTTCTCTTCTACTCTATATGTCCGATCCGGTTTTTTCAGTGAAGGGTTATGCCGGGCTATTACCGTCATGGTGGACTCCTTTAATGCTGAACAGTGGACGAGTGCGGCCAGCATATTATGGGGTATCTGGCGTTGTAGAAATGATCTACTCTATGCAGGTAACCCACCTACTCACAGAAAATGGTTCACCTATTATGAGGCGATGCTACGGGAATCCACTATTCGGGCTACTGGCAAGATCGCCAACTCATTCTCAGCGCCTACTTCACAGAGCACACATTTACCAAGTATGGAGTCGGATTTCTATTGCCTGTCAGATGGTTCTTGGGGAGGAGGATGGGAAGGTGGGGTCGGATTCATGGTTTCCTTCAGAGGGGCTATGGTAGCTTACAGATCGGCAGCCAGGAAGGGATGTAGCCCGCTCCAATTGGAAGCACAGGCACTTCTGGAGGCGCTCAATTTTGTCTTAGGGGCTGGTATCGAGGCATGTTCCTTCTACTCGGATTGCTTCAATTTGGTGGAGGCATGCAACCAGGTGAGCGCCCCAACGGCAAGTGATTGGAGAGCCTTCTCTGAGGTTCTAAGTTGCTGGAAGATTTTCAGGTTCTGTCCCAAGTTCTCATGTTTCTGGGCTCAGAGATCGGTATTGGAGGTGGTAGACAACCTAGCGAAGAAAGGCAGGAGGGGTTCATGGGACTACACCGGCTTTACTTTCCCTCTTTTTCCACCCTAGCTGTTGTTGAATTTTGAATGAATTGTTGAGTATTCTTCAGGCACTGGTCAGTTTTGCTAGTTAGGGCAATTAGTGACTTGTGTGATCCGTTGGTTGTAATATGTTTGAGCTTTTTAATGGAAAGATAGCCTACGGGCATTTTACTGATAAAAACAAAAAAAAAAAAAAAAAAACCTAAAGCCTGAACAAAACTAGCAAAGAGTAAAAGGGAGTGAAGAAATGGCGGAAGCGGAGCAACAACAGTTGAAAAGCTCCGTTGGTGTGGAGTCCACCATGAAGCCGTTCGTCACTGGCGCCGCCCAAGGCATGCTCGCCACTTTCACGATTCATCCATTCGATACGGCCAAGGTAGCTGCCGTTTTTCGCTAATCAAAGATCTCTCGTCCTTTCTTTATGATTGTGATTGGGTTTCATTTCTAGCTTACCTCAACTTGTTTGGGACTAAAGGCTTGGTTGTTGTTGTAAAGATCTCTTGTCCTTTGGTTGGTTGGATCGATCGGCTCTGCTGATCGCGGTTTGATTTGTTAATTAAAAATTATTTTGTTTTTGGTTTTGTAGGTCAGGACGCAATTAGGCCAGGGATCTTTCCATCAGATTACGAGGAACATGCTTAACGGGGGTATTGGATCTTTCTACCAGGTATCGTGTCCTTGTATGCTAATTAAGATTGTCGCTGAATTGAATTTAAAATCTTTTGACACCAATTGCACTTTAATCTTCAATGATTTGGACGGTAGTAGACACTTTGCGGTGTTCTCCAATTGGCAAGGTTTTTGTACTTGTTTACAACAATTGCATGCTAGATGGAACTATTCTTTCAGTTGTGTATGAGATCATGACTTCTTTAAATAATTAGTGTGCCAGTTGAAAAGTTCAACATTTTCCACAGATGGTCTCTATTAACTTTCATGTTAGCACTCTTAATTTTTTTTTTCACATTTTGTTCTGTATATTGAAACATGTATGGTGGAGGACTGCAGTGTCTATCAGCTGGTTTGTTAAGGCGAGCCACCTATACCTCCGTTAAACTGGGTTCGGTAAGGTATTTATACTCCTTTGAAAGTTCTCTAGATTTCTTGTATGAAAAAAGAGAATCTGTGATCAAGCATGTATGTTTAGTAGACTCGTCACCTCTCCAACTCCCAAGATTAGACAGTCATGATCACCTACCAAACTGGAGAAGCTCACAATGTCTTTAATTAGGATTTAGGAGTAGACTCAAATGATAAGGAAAGTTGGGTCGATTAAAATTGTTTTTTTTTGCAAGATGTTTTCTTTTAATACAACATGATTTAGGTGCACACCTGATTTGAGTTCTCTTTATTTTCTTTTACTCTTTTTTTTTGGGAAAATTAGGAATTGTTCCTTGCACGTTAACAAATCAACTTGGTTCTTAAACTTTCATCAGCACCAATTGGCTTTTGTACTTTTCTTTCCATAAAGTTGATCACTTGATCCTTGAACATTGAAAAAGAAAATGTGGTCCTTGAATTTCTCAAAAGAAAATAAAATATGGGTCTGAGCTTGTATTTGCACAAAAATCGCTCCTTGCAAGAACAAATTAGTTCTCAAAATTCACTTAAAATCTATGAATTGGTGTTCTTTGGAAAAAGGTCCCAAGGACCATGGTTCTAAAACTCGGAATCGGAATCGGAATCGGATTTTTGACCGTGGAATCAGAATCGGATGAATCGGCCGGAATCGGAAGAAATCGGATCGGTAACTCGGGTTATTTTGGCAGTAGCGCACTAATAATTGTCTGAGGGCCTTTCACTAAAATTTGGACTTTTTTTTGATAAATTAATACATGATGAGGGCCTTTCACTAAAAAATATATATATATATATGTAAAGTTGAAAATAATAAAATTAAGAAGGGCCGAATTGTTATTTTGCCACAAATCCAGACCCTTCTCCTCCTTCCTTCCTTCCTGCGCAATTTCCCCTTTCTGGCTTTCTCCTCCGCCTTTCACTCAAATGGCACAGCTTCTACGCCTTTCACTCAAATCAAATGGCAATCCATTGGCACAGCTAACAGCTTCTCCTCCGCCTTTCTTCTTCTGCGATTGAGACTCCTCCTACGAAATTCGAATGGCACAGCACAGTCCAAGTTAGTGAGAATTGAAATTTTTTGCTTTAAATCGGCTCAACTCGGTGTAACTCGGCCGGAAAATCAGAAATTGGCTGATTCCGTCACTGTTCATCCGATTTTTTCTGAGAAACTCGCATAGACCCGAGAATCGGAAAAACTCAGCCCGGTCCCGTCCGATTCTAAGTTGAATCGGCCGAGTTGACTCGGAATCGGCCAATTTTTTGAACCATGCCAAGGACCAATTTCGTCCAGATAAGAGTTAAGGGACAATTTTTTTTCTTTTTTCCAAAATTCAAGGACTTGGTTCTTTTTCAAAATGTGGAAGACTGATTTCTGCAAATGAATGTTCTGGCACTGAATTGATTTTCTTCTTTTAAAGAGTTTGGGCAAAACCTGGTTATTCCCTTTATTGGCAGTACCTAGTTGGTTAAGGTGTTATCATAGGATGATTCCGTAAGTAACCATTGCATGTAGTTTTTTTTAAAACTAGAAAGCAAGAAATGTGACCATATATGTTTATTCCTTTTCATTTTTGTAAAAAAAAATAAGCATCATATTTAGCTGCCGGTTTCTATTAACAGCAACTTTTGGTTACAGAACATTGAATTTGACCAAATTATAAACAAAAAAGTAATTTCCAAAATAAAGAATGATGTTTATGCCTTTTGAACTCTTGATCTCAGCAAGAGAGATCAAGAGGAGGATAATTGGTTGGTTAAAGCTGGTTAAAGCTGGTTAATGACTTGGCGCTTTTTCTTAGTGTTTTGACAAACAAGGCAGCAGAGGCCAATGAGGGCAAGCCACTTACCTTACTCCAAAATGTTGCACTTGGGGTAAAAGCTGGCGCAATTGGTGCCTTTGTCAGCTGCCCAGTTGATCTGGCATTGATCAGGATGCAAGCTGATGCAACTCTTCCTGCTGCCCAGCGGCGTCATTACAAGAACATCTTCCATGCACTACTTCGTATTGTTGCTGATGAAGGTGTCTTGGCCCTTTGGAAGGGTGCAGGCTCCACTGTTGTCAGTGCCATGGCACTTAACATGGGTATGCTCGCATTGTATGATCAGAGTGTTGAACTGTTTAGAGATTCTTTTGGATTTGGAGAAGTCAAATCTATGTTTGGTAAGCATTATTGTTCTAATAAGTAGTTAATATAAGCAGACATCATGTTATAAAAACAACAGTGAAGTTCCAGCATTGTTACTTTCGGAAAATTATATGAGGCCATCATCAATTCATTTAAGCTGATAACTTGTGTACCTGAGACATGACTTTGAAAGTGTATATATCTTTATACTTGTAGCTGCCGGTGCTGTATCAGGTATTATTGGATCAGCACGCAGTTTGCCATTCGACTATGTCAAGACCCAGATCCAGGCGATGCAACCCGATGCCAATGGTAAATACCCATACACCGGGTCTCTAGACTGCCATGAAGACCTTGAAAAGTGGCGGTCCATTTAAGTTCTACATTGGTTTTCGTTTGGTGGTCTACTCAAGTGCTGCCATGGTTTCCTTGTGTGCTGTCTCAAATTAAAAAAAAAAAATGTTATCTGATTAGATATAATTATATGATTATACTTTATTCTAAAAATTTGTCCTAACATATGACAATTTTTTGATGTATCCGTCTGTTGGATTAGTTTCTAGAGACCATTTTTTGATGTATCTGTTTTTTCCTTGGTTTTTCTTCTTCTACCGATATTGGTGCTATTTATAAAAAATATATATAGAAAAAAGAAGAGCAAAGCTAGAGTGTGATGTGCTCATCAAGAGGCTTTGGTGAACATAACTCCAAAAGTATATTGAATCGGCTTCAAACTACGATTCTAAACTGTTGAAATTCATGTTTTCATAAGTGATGTATGTACATGAAATTTTTTGAAAGTTTTGAATTCCTTTTCTACAAGATCAAGGTTATGTTTGGTTGGAATGAGAATATGCTATTTTTGAGGTTAGGCTATTCGGAATAGCCTATTTGGTGTTTGGTTGATTTAGAATAGTTAGGATGAATACAAATTTTTTGTCTTATTAGAATAGATTATTTTTAAGAGTTTGAGATTTGGTTGTTCTAATAAGACAAACAATAGTTATTTTTGATTTGACTATTCTAGCTATTTTTATTTTACAACCAAATATACCCTAGTGGTTAAAGAAATGAACCTTTTTTTTTTGAGAAAAAATGAGAGTCGTGCTCTCATTTGATTTCATTTAACGAATTACAAAAGTTTTGTAATTACAATTGGAAGTGTAAAAACAAGCTCAATACATTTGAGCCTAGAATTAAACTCAAAAAACAGAAATTTGGAAACAATTCCAATTCAAGGGACGTAAGGTAAAATGCAAGCGAAGTAAAGTTGAGCTCCAAGGTTCGTACCAGCGTTACCAGGTTTACACTAACCCTGATTTTACCGGTATTGGCACCTTATCTTATGTGAACTGCAATCTGTTACTTGAGAATTGTAACTGCCACCGTATTTCTTGTATCAACTCAGTCGGGTTCTTGACAGATTTTGAGAATAACCTCGCACACCTTTCTCTCCAAATTACAAATTGCATGATTAGCATCGTTGCCTTCTGTAATGTTGTAAGCCCACTCGTTTTGCTTCTGTCCGTGACATCAAGTATAGGGTTTGCTGTTCCATACCGTGGATGGTGTGTGGCCCTTGATCTGATTATATACCTGGTTAGTGTATTCACACTCCTGGAACAAGTGTTGTACAGTTTCCTCGTTTTTCAAGCACAGGGTGCATCTGCTCACTAATTGAATTCTCCTTTTTCTCAAATTATCATGTGTCAGAACCCTGTTCTGTATTGCCAGCCACCCGAATATCAGCATTCTCGGGGGTGCCCGAAGTTCCCATATGTGGTTGATGGCAGTGCCTATATAAGGACCAGTCTTTAGAGAAAATAAAATACAAGTTGAATGCTCACCCTCCCGCTTTTTCTCTTATTCCTCTTCTTGTCTTACCTCATCTCAGTCAGGACACTGGTGCCCCGTGGCTAGGGATATATATTCAACAAGTAGAAACCAGTTGAATGCTTACCCTCCCGCTTTTTCCCTCGTGGGTACGCTCAAGAACAACATACATACATACTTTCATTACAACAACTAACACCATGAAAGTGTTAAGCAAGAAGAGACAAGATGTTTCCACCAAGTCTTGAAAGCGGAACTCGACACGGCAGCAAACTCTAAAGTTCACGGCCGCCCAGTTGAGAGTTTGGAGCCATTTTCGTTACGCTAGGCTTTGATGACTACTTACTTCCGCCCAGTGCCCGCGTCTTGTATAGCAAAACTTATGGGCCCACCAGGCACGCTTCCTCGAGAAGACGGCTTCAAAATCCCACAAGTTTGAATTTAGTAGTAGAAAATCAAAATACAAACTGTGCATCCCGTATTCAAAACTACTATACCGGAACGTGCTCTGCTTCTCAATATGTCTATCAACGCTATCTGTGCTATACTCTACTTACCTATCTATCTAGGGTATCCCTACTTGTTAGCCTATTTGAGCTATCCCTTGACTTTGACTATTCCTTGTTTTGCTTACACCTGAATTAAACAAAGACGGGATGAGGCTTTTCGGTAGAAGGAGAGAGAGGACAGTGCGCCAGTTGAAGCACCAAAGGAAAGGAGGTTGCAGTGACCAGGCCCGGGCGACTGTTTACCAAAAACACAGGTCTCCGCAAAGTCGTAAGACCATGTATGGGGAAATCCTATTGATTGCTGCTTTCTCCAGACCCCCGGGAAAAGCATGAAAAAAAGGCTCGAATAATATGATCCCTCCGTCACCCCAGAATGAAAGGGGTGATCTCGTAGTGTAAGCGGTCTGAACTGTGAATTCCCCCGTCCTTGTCCAGCGCCACCTTAGCTCGTCCATCATCATGGCTGCAAAGTCGTTGCTGCCACCAATTGATTGAGAGCCACCAGCTCAGTTTGTGCCGTTATTGAGAGGTTTGGTCAGAAGCTGTCATTTATGTCCTGTGCTGAAGCCATTTGTTTGAGGGAGGTATTAGTGTGCACCGCATACGAGTAAATGTCTGGCAGCCTTTGTTTTAAGATGCCGTAGCCCCAATCGTGATCCCAGAAAGAGATCCGAGCCCCGTCTCTCGGTATGAAGATTGTTGAGGCAAATAATAAAATCTCCTTCTCAGTTAAATGAGACATTGAAATGAAACCAAAATATAGTCTGTGCGCTGCATGAAGTGAAAACTGTTCTGTTAAATCTTCCGGTTTGAACTTTGAAATTGAAGATAAAAATGTCGAGGTACGATGAGCATAAAGCAATAGAGTATTTGAGCCCTCATCTTTGAATTATAGATATTCATAAGTCATAAATTATTTGTGAATAATTGGATCCAAAACGGCTTCGAAACGCATCTGGATCATAAAGTACTTTATGAATCTCTTTTGTCCTTACAACTATAAATCTTAATTTCTTATACATTTTGCATCAAATGTTTTAGTATAATATAAATTTAAAATATTATTTTTAAATTGAAGTTATAATGTTAATTATAATAATATAATGCAACATATTAATAAAATTAAAATATCATTTCTAAATTACATAGTAATATGACGGTCCTTAAATTAAGTTATGTTATAAATTCTTACTTCTGGTTCCTTTTTAAATGTTATATTATTTATTCCTGCAGATATTATTTTCACACTTTGTACATTATTATTAATTAATTTATAGAAACTTATACTATTATTATCTGACTCAGAGTTCAGATTTGAGTTGAATAGATAAATTAAAATTATATTTTATCCCTAATAATATCGGCTCAAATCGAATATAACAAATACTAACTTCATACTTGTAACATTTCACAAAATACGTATATGGAAATAATAATTGAAAATAATATACGAAATGTCTGGATATGTTTTTAGTAAAATAAATTGTATGTTAGTGTGAAATATCATTTTATTAAGCAGAATATGATAATTAAGTTACTTTGTCGAAATATATGTTGTTAATTTGAAATTCTTCGAAGTCAGACAAATTAATAGATACAAGAGAGGATTACACAACTAGTACGTAATATTATAATGAGGAGGGTTCAAATGCCTCCATTTTTCATGCCTCCACCATGCCTCCATATTTTAAAACTTTAATAACTCAAAATTTAAAACTTAAAATTCAAAATAAAACCATTGGATATGATCTACATCATTTTATCTATGTGCTCATAAAAAATTATCACATTTCGATTTTGTTTTTATGTGAATCAATAAGTTAAAAAATCAACGTCTAGAAATGATCCACATTAGTATGTTTTTTACAAGTTCTTGATAACAACCAAAATAAAATTGAAATATCATAATTTTTTACAAGTGTATAGTTAAAATGATGTAGACCATATCCAACGGTTTTATTTTTATTTTTAAGTTTTAGATTTTGAGTTATTAAGGTTTTAAAATATGGAGGCATGAAAAATGGAGGCATTTGAACCCTCCTCTATTATAATTCTCTTACTAGTATTTGGACTGATTTACAATGTTTGAAAATTTGAAGGTTAAATATATGAAAATGCAAACTTAAAAATTAAAAAAAAAATGATGATCAAATGGCACAGTGCCACGCGGCTAGTGGGTGAAACACCCACGTACTTGTTCTCCCTTAATCAAGGGTATTCCTTCTCCCTTCTGTTATGGTTGATAATAAATGGATTTGGACCTTAATTGATTAGATATATGGACTGATCTGTCGGACTTTCAGACTGTTGAATTGAAATTGAATTGAATCAGGAAGGATTAATGAAATAATAAAATAATTAATTAATATATGCCATTGATTAAAATGGGTATTTTATTAGTTAAACACAATAGAAATAAATTGAGAATTGAAAATAATATACGAAATGCCTGGATATGTTTTTAGTAAAATAAATTGTATGTTAGTGTGAAATAACATTTTATTAAGTAGAATATGATCATTAAGTTACTTTGTCGAAATATATGTTGTTAATTTGAAATTCTTCGTTCTAAAATGTTTGAATATTCGAAAGTCAGACAAATTAATAGATACAAGAGAGGATTAAACAACTAGTAATATTATAATTCTCTTATTAGTATTTGGACTGATTTACAATGCTTGAAAATTTGAAGGTTACATATATGAAAATGCAAACTTAAAATAATTAAAAAAAATGATAATACACCCACGTACTTGTTCTCCCTTAACCAAGGGTATTCCTTCTCCCTTCTGTTATGGTTGATAATAAATGAATTTGGACCTTAATTGATTGGATATATGGACTGATCTGTCGGACTTTCAGACTGTTGAATTGAAATTGAATTGAATCAGGAAGGATTAATGAAATAATAAAATAATTAATTAATATATGCCATTGATTAAAATGGGCACTTTTATTAGTTAAACACAATAGAAATAAATTGAGAATAACTCAAAGCATTGAACAACAATTATTGAATAAACATTAACTTGGGAGTTAAATATTGGAACACATAAATTATTATGTTATATTAAAGGATTACAAGTATTGATCAGAATATATAATTCTGATATAGGCATATTTACGGAGGACACTGACGAGATGAATATTCAGGAAGAACATATTGCTAAAGACCTCATCTATTTTTCTGCGATATCAGGTGCGGGGTTATTGGATTAGTCTGAGATTTATAACTAGGAATTAAATCGTAACTCGCTGTGCATTTTGAATATATGATTGACTGTATTGATTGAACTGTTGCATGCATAGCCCAAAACATTGAAAATGAATTACAGGTAAGTCTGTTGACTGTCATATTGATATTGTTTATCAATTAGTTGGTTCTTATTACAAATGATTGATTGAGACCACAGTGATTGAATTGATTGAATATGGAATACTGTGATTGAACCTCCATATAGTGGAGAAAATATCTCATAAAGTCTAGCTAGCTACTAGACTTTTCTCCAAGACCCTTATGCGCATATGGTGAATGGCCCCAACTGAATCCAGTACTGATTGGGTAGGGGATATTGAGTAAATGTGAATTGTGACTGTAAGACTAATGAACTATGGTAACCGTCTTATCATTGATTTTCTTTCCGATAATGACGGCATTGTAATGTTGATTATGTATTGTTTTCATTAACAAATTGTCAGGATAGTTAAAATAGTATAAGTCCTAACACAACAGATACATGTTATGGTATATGTCAGTGTTACCAGACTAGAAATTGTAAAGTTAAGAAACCAAACGTTACCAGACTTAGTGGTTGTAAAGATTAGGTCTCAAATGTTACTAGATTTTGACCCAAACTATTTATTCTGATAAGATTCTTAGAGTTCTTAGAGTTCTGATTTATTTAAGTAATTTTTGTTGTTCAATTGGATACTATTATTGTGCATTTGTATTCGTCATTATAAAATGAACTGCTAGTTTCTCGTGCGGAGATTTCATTCTGAATATGAATTTTCTTCGAATTCAATAATCTGAGTGGCAATCATCACTGAGAAATAATTTATTATTTGTCACCCGTTTTTCCTTCGGAAATTTACAGATTTGTTAGACGAAGACAAATAAATACTTTTGGGGTCATATTGACAACATGGCCACCTGAAGATATGGGGCTTGGTTTTATTATATCGGTGCAGAGAGTGTATCTTTAGTATCATCCATTGTAAAATGTAAGATAATTCTTGTATAATAAATTATGATGTGGCAAAAATAATAGATATTATTGACAATGTATAAAAAAAATTCATGTCTTATGTTATGTATATTAAATAGTAAATAGATACGGTAGGTTGTTGCACCATCCGAATCGGGGGTGTGACAATACTCGTATTATATGAAAATCTATTATATTTTTAGAATCATTTCCTCCTCAATTTAATCGGATTTGACTAAACAAATTCGAAACCGGAACCGGATCTATACTCGCAATCAGACAAAAACTAATACCTCGGCTCCACAAATTTCTAATTCCCTTCCTTGACCGCCACGATTCCCTGGTAAGGTCAAATACCCTCCATTTCGCTTAATCCAAAGACAAGTCCCCGGCCTCTCTCAGCTCTAACAAACAAATGGGCTGGTCAGATCTGCCATCCGAACTGGTGATAACGATCGCCGGAAACCTAACGGAGTTCACTGACCATATCCGATTTCGCTCTGTCTGTTCCCACTGGCGGTCTTCCTTTCAATCCCTCTCCCTCCGCCTCCCTCGGCAACTCCCCTGGTTAACCCTACCTTCCACCTCCTCCCCCCATTTTTATTCTCTCTCTGAAGATCGTGTCTACTCCAGCCCTCCCCCCGGCATCGCGGACAACTCTAACGTCCTTGGATCTGCCTCCGGTTGGTTCATCTCTGTCAGCGGCCGTTACAGTCACATCACCTTTTCTCTAATTAATCCCTTCACCGGTGCCTCGGTTGGGCTCCCTTCTCCTGATCCATCTTCTACATTGTCGTATGCGGCGGCTGATACACTCATTTGGGACCGCTCTGACTCAGTAGTTGTTGCCGCATGCAGCACAAGTTTTGGCGTGTTTCACTGCCGGTTGGGTGAGACGGCCTGGGTCTTGATCGAATCTCAACGTTTTCGCATGGCCAGTAGCATCACTTTCTATGAAGGTAGATTTTACATTCTTCCAGTTGACACATGCGAGACAGTTGTCTTGGATAGCGAGACTCTCGAGGAGATCACTGTGATCAACGCTCCTTATTTGGATTCTCCAGTCGGGGCACACTTATTTGTATCGTCTGGGGAATTGTTACTTTTGGTTAAATCCACCTGGATGTATCTCTTTCCTGATAGCGATTCGCAGTTTTACAAGGTTCAACGTGCCAATCTGAATGATGAATTGGTGGAGTGGATTGAGGTCAATGACATCGGAGATCGTGCATTGTTTGTTGACAATCTTCATTGCTTCTCGGTCAAAGTCAGAGATCATGGCCTGCTGAGGCGAAATTGCATCTATTCAGCACAGTCGAAGACCAGTGGTGGTTTGAGGAATTCGTCAAGGACCTATAGCATCTCTATATTTGATCTGGGGAATAGCAATGGGGAACGTCTTGAGTGTGCTTTGAGCAAGTTTCGTGCAGCTTTTTTTCGTGGTGCAGTTTCACCGCCCTCCTGGTTTTTTCCGTCTCTGAGTTGAGGATTGGTTTTGATAGAAAATCTAAATAACTAATTTAATTGAATCTTGAATTGTGTTTGTTGTGGTGAAGCCATGTGTGGTTTGGGTTTTGTTGAATGAATGTATTATCTCAGCTGCTTTTTTGGTTGTAGGAGTTTTTAGCTTAAGCTTATTGCTATGTTGATATATCAGAATTGATTTCTGTCTGCTTTTTGAACCTTTTTAGTACTTGTAGTGATGATCAAATTACTGCAACAAATGATTTCTGCTGGAGAATTTGTTTTTTAGAAAACGACAGCCTAGGTGGTGTTCATGCAATTAATTTTCAGTATTCCAATTTGTTTTACATAATACTAGTTATAACAAAATACAATTATCATTGGTTTGTGCATGACAATTAATGTGTTGTGTAAAATATTTTTGTGTATGGAAATTGAATTATGAATTATCTTTTTATTAAAGAGCTTGAAATCAAAACAATCTCTTTTTATTATGTCATTGAGGTTGTGCTGTTTTTTTTTTTCTTTTCTTTTTAATATGGCATTGATGTGAAATTGGGTGTTTTAGTTCACCATTTTCCGATACCATATTTTGAGTTGTCAGGACATTATGCATATTTTGGGTGTTTTAATTAAGATGATGCTGGAACAAAGAAAATGAGTGAGTGAATTTTATTTCCTTGTGGCAATGCATCTATGTTTGTTTTTGTAACAACATATTTTAATTAATGATTTGCTTAGATTGTGCCTCAATTACAATAATAAAATATTCTGACAAGCTGATTTATCTTTTGCATATAGAACAAACTATAATTCCAAATGAGGCATTTTTTGTTTCTAAATCTTCAATAAAACTCAATCTACACCCAGGATTTACAATCTTAGGTACTAGCATGGTATAGTACCAGTTTTTATAACTTTCAGAATGTAAACTTCGGAAGATCACCATAAATCGTAGACAAATAAAAAAAATGTGAAATTTATTTATGCTTGTTCATGGTGATGTCCTGTATCAACCCATGAAACAGTTTTGTCAAATTCATCTCCTAGACCCCGTTTTAATTTGTGTTTGTAAATGTTGTCAGTTTGGAGTTTTCTGTGTACCAGTTTTTTTATATTTTTTAAAAGCTGAATTTTCAGACTCCACTAAAAATTGTAGAAAAATCCAAAAAATGTTAAACTTGTTTCTGTGTACTCATGAGGATATCCTTTTTCAGTGGGTAAAACATTTTTGCAAAATTCACCCTCTAGCTATGTGTTTATTTTTTGTTTGAAAGGAGGTGTTGTTTTTTGGATTTTCTGTACCAGTTGGTACACTACTTGATATACTTGATCTTGCTACCTGATGTTGTGTTTTGAATAAGTTCACGGGTTAATTTGGGACTTATTAGACATGGGTACCGATCTGTCAAGGACTACAATACATCTCCAGACATTAACTTATTTACATAAAAAAGAAAAAGGTCATCAAAGGTCTAAACATGACTCTTTTGTCAACATGTTATTGGAATCTACCAAAACAATAACCAAGTTTATGAACAATTTTATTTTTAACACCCTACAATGTTTTAGAATAGCATAACTGATGGTGGAGATGAGGGCTCGACGGAGCACGGAGGCATGACTTTGTTCACCGGAGAAAGAGAAAATGACACTTTTTCATTATGAGAAGGATAAGTGGGAAAAAGAGAAAAGCCAATTTCTTCATCGCGGGAAGGAGAAACGGACATTGCGACTTTGTCCACTTTAGTTTTCCAACTAAACACTGCAAAACAATATCCCACTTTAGTTGTCAAAATTGAAAAAATTATGTTGAATTTACTCAGTTCGATCGATAAAATATCCCAATTCAAATCAGTTTGATGGATTGCAAACTATTTAATAAATGAAGCATTTAATACCCATACAAGATAGAAATTTCAAGTAATGGTAGAAGACGACTTCTCCCATCTCTTGATTTGAGTTAGTAGTCCTGGAAGAATCTCATATTGCAAAATCTTGATCCTATTTTTATTTATTTAATTGAATTATATTACTATTTACTTGTTAGTATATCTAACCCTTCTATCACACTTAAATATATCTCAGTACTCTCTTTTATTTTTCGATTAAGTTTCATTATAAAAAAAATCAATAGAGTAAGAGCAGAACGTAACACAAAATAGTTGAAATAGTTGAGAATATACATGCGATTAAGAAAGGCAAAGATTCTTTTCAAAAATTTCAGCATAAACTAGTGACATTTTAAAGTTTCAATTAGGAAATCATACCTAGAGATCCAATACAACAACTAGATACGATGAGCGGGTTGTCCTCAGTTGCGTAGATACGGTGAGCGGGTTTTCCTCATTCGTGATGAAGGGATTGTGTGCGAGATTGAGAGGGTGAGGGTCGTGTGGAAAGAGTTTTTTTTGTCTTTCGCACAGGGAAGAGAGGGAGAACTGGAGTCGTCCAGTACTAGACAATTATTTTTTGCGCTGAATTTTTTTTTTATCTGCACGATTTTGACGGAGATCAAATCGTCCAAATTTTGAGAGCATTTGGGAGTATGAATATTTGGGTGCAGTGGAACCCTCCTCTTGGTACATACATTGTTTATCTTGATATGAAAGATGAGCGTGCAGTTGTCTCGTTAAATATGTGGAGAAAAAAATACATATATTCGTAATACAACACGAATATGAGTGCCCAACATGACAATTGTCTGACACTGCATTGATCGAGCACAGCTAGTGCCAAAGCCCAAGTCCAAGGGACCTAAGTGACAGTACCAGTTGTGTGTTAAACAAGGTAACACACCAAAAAGTGTTCTCAGTGAAACATAAATTTTCATTAACAAAGTATAAAATTATATATATTGGAGTTCGGCCATCTCTGTGTATATAAAATAATTGGCAATCATGGATGCCCTTCAGGCTTAACAAATCCAAATTAATTAGAAATCATTGGTATGAAAGCTAAGAAAAATTGACTC
This sequence comes from Carex parvula, assembly GCA_025461045.1. Taxonomy (NCBI): domain Eukaryota; kingdom Viridiplantae; phylum Streptophyta; class Magnoliopsida; order Poales; family Cyperaceae; genus Carex; species Carex parvula. The sequence continues at coordinate 25,229 of JAJGRW010005253.1, forward strand.
GCAACTGGTTGATTGCCTTCACGCTTAACACAACAGTTCAAATAAAATGAGTTTCTGTAAGCATTCACAATAACATTTCTGTTAGCTATAGGATTAAAAGTATTTCAACAACTAATGTGTAAATGTGCAATTCAGATTATTATTATACATCATTTCCTAATATGAAATGAACAGTTTGTTTGTGACAGGTAGATTTGACATGTAGAGATGTGTAACTGCGCATCTGTTTGTCATAATTTTTTATCTGAACAACATATTCATAGATTAATTTCAAGGCTTCAAGCATATGACAAGTAGAGATGCTTAAAGGGAAGTCAACAAACAAGTAAAGGTTCTGTGGAGGAGCAAGATTCGTCGGTTGAAGTGACAGCAAACATCCACGGTGGCCTGTATGCCATTACTGCTCGCTCACACCAATCCTTGTCAGTTCCTTCTTGTTCATCAAGATCATCGTTCACCTTTGCATTCTTGAAGAAAAGTTCCACCGGGAAAATAAGCAGTTGTTAATATAAACTCCTTAATGAATAATTAATACAATGCACAATACATATCATGTCGACAATGCTGTCACAATGAAAGACTGACAAATTTTCACATTTTGATATATATCCGGTCAAATTACCTAAACACAATCTCATCTTTCAACAGTTCATCCAGATTTTAAATTTCGCATTTTCTGACCTTCATACCTTATGCTTTGATATATAGAAGCTTGATGGGAAGACTGAATCCGCACAAAATATAAGAAAAAGATAAAAGGATGATCCTTCTCTAATTGGATCTAACATTTGTTAAACTAATCAGAGGTCCTTTTACCAGATTGAATGGGCAGTTGGGCACATACTTAACATAGGGATTAGGTACCAAGTAATACCTGGATAGGACGGTGATAAAAGCTGGGAAGAAACCGTTTTTTGCAATACTCGTTGAAGAAAATGTTAAAAGCAAGAAGGGGTATTGTAGCAAAAGAAGCCGCCGGCTTTGACTTGAGTCCAAACAAACCAATCATGGTGATCTGCATGAGCACAACTGCTACAAATATGTAGTGATGAATATAGGGCCAGTACTGCCCACATGTGTCGTAACTTATCTCATACACGTCTTGCATCTGAAAGCAAACTACAGAATTAATGTCGGGTAAATTTATTATAGTAGTGAAAGATTGGCATAATTCTATGAACTAAAGATATATTGGAGTTCAATATCTTAGTACTTAATTGATATTTGCTGCTTTGAGTCCTTATTTTCACAAAACAAATGCTCTGTATATTTATATGATCAGTTTTTAAGTTTTTCTAGGGAATATTTATTTCAGATCTGACCTTCCAGTTGAAGGCTCTATCTATAGAGAAAGAAATACATTGAACGTGATATATATATTAATCAGTTCTAGTACATACCATACCGAAAGAGAACTTGCCTGGTTCAAAAACACAGCGTAGCCAAGCAGAAAATAAACCACTAGAAATGGAAGCAGAAGTGGTGCGATTACGGCATAGACCATCCCGATCAATATCGCAAGTGAAACAATTGGAATCACTCTATAGTATGGGAATCCGTAAAGATAGGGTTCTTGCACAATTTCTCGTGAAAATAAATGTCCCTTCAAAAAATTCCATGTCAAGAGTCCAAACTGAAGAACTTCAAAGGAAAATCCCGACATGCCATCTGTAAGAATGTATGTAATGAAGAAATCCGACTGCCACATCAAGAACAATTTTTATCTTTAATTTAAATTAAATCCAACTGCCACATCAAGAGCAAATTTCATCTTTAAATTTTTAATTTAAATACAAATTACATCTTCGTAATAATACCTGATAATTTTATTGTACCTTATTTGCTTTTATATTATGATATAAGTGTGAAATAACTTTATGTCTAACTATACCTGTGCAGAGACGGCACTTGCCAGACGACTAGGAATTTCCTTGGGATGGGCAAACGACTTGCCAATTTGATTAAGTAGGGACCCTGAAAGAACACTAAGAAAGAACACATTTCCAACCAAAAAATAGAACACCATGCTGCATGCCTTCATTTCCTTCTTGCTCTTTGACACCATGCCTCCGAGCGAGGCCATTCCTAGCATTGCATATGGGATCAAGTAGATGAATCCATTGAGAATTGCACTCGGAAGGTATCCCGTCAGTATGGAATTTAATCCAGGTCTGCAGAGGAAAGGTTAGTTGTACAATTGCAACTATAGAAAGAAGAAATGAAGTTATTTCACACTTATTAAAGCACAATACCAAAATCTTTTTAATAACATTGGTTATAATATAGTCAATTAAAGTCTTCTATCTTTTTCTAGAAGCACCCGAGTGATCTTTATTTGAGCCCAATAATCATAAACTACGCGTAAATTCCAATAAAGAAACCAAGCATGATAAAACAGAACTCACTAGATCTACATTTAATGAAAAACATAGTTACATTAATTGTACAGCTCTTGCGGGTGGGAACCACTGCTTAATTTTCTCAAATTGAACAATTCCTTGAACGGCCGTGACAGGAATTGTGAAGAAAACTGTTAGAAGAACTGCCGCAACAAAAACCCCAATCCTGTGGATAACCAGGCGTCGATAAGGTATATCTAGGTTATGCCAGAGCACATCTTTTGGTTCTGGGGCATGCTCTGTGGTTAGTAATAATGGATTTTCATGTTGTTGCCCTTCTGCTGCTAAAGTAGCGCCAACACGAGATTTAAATGTGACAAAAGCAACAGGCAAATCCTGTAAACAAATCAACAATACAATTTAGAAATATTATTAACATTTCTATGTACAAGTTCTTCAGTCCTTGCATTGTCTACATGGCGTACCAGTATTAATCTGTTGTTCTCTCATCTTTGGTGACAAATAGAATACGCTATGGATGTTGTTTGGAAAGTAAAAGTGCAAAATGGATTTAAAAATATGAAACCTCCAACAAAAGAAAGAGAGGAAAACTTTGTAAAATTAATCAAGTCATCAAGTTGGTATAGAGCACAAGTCAACAGGGTCAAATTCATACTTTCTGCTTTAGCATGTTTCCACATTGCAAACCATGTATCTTTCTGTGAATATCCGCGAGTTTCGCTTCCTTCTTCTCTATACTTTCGGTTTTTGCACTAGCAAAGACAGAACTCCTCTGGTGTTCGATCTTATTTCTAAGCCTCTTTATTTTCTGTTCAATAGAATTTGCCGATTTCTGCAAGAAGAACATTACGTGCAACTTAACAGATACTAATTTTTTCGGTGAACATATTTCGTTTCTACTTCTAGAAATTGGAAGGATAAAAAATCAACAATTAATAAATAAAGAAGTGTAGCGACCATTAATTGTTCAATGTTTCTTTTGTCATGCACAATCTGATATGCATAATAGGTTGAATTGTAGTGCTTTGAGAAGAAGTGATCAACATAACATCCATGTTCTCTGTGCTCCATGCACAGCGGTATTCCTCGAACAAGCACGGTAAATTGGTCGGGCCGTTTCCGATTGAGGTCAAGGTGCCGAATTCTTTTCTCCAGGATTTCTTTATATTCCTGCTTTCAACAATTTAATCAAGTGAAGTGCTTAACTAAAAGAATTGCATCCAGAGTACATCACAAGTTCTTAAACACAGGCTTCCTAATAACCGAGGTTCTTTTTGTTTTCATATTTATTCTTGTTGGTTCATGCTCCAGTACCCTAAAAACTTCTCGACAGACAATATTAATTTCATCGGATGGTTATAATTTAATTAGAAATTAAGGTTGCTTTTAGGGGTACTAAAGTCATTTCATACATAAAATATGTGTTGGATATATATTTAAAGATTTAACCGCCAGAACCAACGGAGAGAAAATATGATTTTTGCATGTACAATTGAAAAACTAAATGGTCGAAAAAGCTAAATTGTATATTTTTAATTTCATAGTTAATCGAATGGTTGAATTTAATTCCAATAGTTTACCTTGTGTATGAGAAAGTTACCTTATGGAGCAGATAGGTTACATAGAATGAAATAATGCACAAGCATGAAAAGTGGACCCAAAGCCTGAAAAATAAACAGAAAATAAGAAGAGCTTTTTAGAGCACAACCAACAAATCATGCTTGCATAGTACCCAAAAAAGAACTAATAATACACACTAGCACAACGAACAGTTTAAACTTTAAACCTACTTCAGCTTATCCGATTTGTCTATTGTTTGTATTTCTAGGATTGCAATTATATATATAAACCACCAAAATTACGTCCCAACGTTGGATCATTTACATACTAATATCAAATACGGCGCATTAACTCATTGATTCAAATAAAAATATCATAAATTGAACAATATTAAAAACATCATACCAGTTGGAGCCCCGTTCAACCTTAGAAATTGAGAAGGAATCCAAGGAATGAGAGATCCTTGCTTTATCTGAACTTTCTTCGCTTGCATAATAATTCACTGGAACGAGAATCAGCAATCCAACAAGGGAACAAACAGAGAAAAATTTCATCCTACAAGATGAAAAAGAATTAAAAATAAAACAAATTTACACTGAAAGGTAAGTAATTAACCTTTTTCTTAAGCAAATTTCCAATTGAATTTTTTACCCTTTTTTCAAGCAAACATGCAAAATTAACACATAATAATTGAAATGTATTATCCCTTCAAAATCTCAACATTATCGATTGTTATTCTATCCATACCCAAATTTGAACAAACGAAGAACGACCAATGCATCCAAGCCACACATCCTGATCACCTCCTCCTCGGAGAGTCGAAAGGCAGCAGGAATCCATGCGAAAGAGGGAACGGCACAGCGAACAGAGGAAGAGCGACACCAACCTCCCGGCATGCTTTCACCAGTGGACATGCATTTTGCGAGATACACCGGAGCGTTATAGGGCTGCCTCTTCAGAACAGAGAACAGAGAGAGCACTACCACCGCGAGACCCAGGTTGATCGCCGCCGATGCGGCTAGACCTCCAGGATTCATCGTTGCTGCTTTCTTCGGAATTAGGAATGGTAGTGTGTCAGTGTGTGTGTGTGAGAGAGAGAGAGAGAGAGGGGAGATGGGGACAATAGATGGTGCCACGCATATAACTGGGAGGAGGCGACGTGGCGGAAAATGTCCACGTAGGCCTTTGTTGAAACAGACTGGGTTTTTGGATTTTGCTTTGTTGTAATGGATCACCTTTTCGGAAATTATCCCAATATTTGTGGTTTGGTTTTAGACAGTGATTAAATTGTTAATTTAATTTATTAGTCGGGTTATAACATCATCGATTCGTAATTAATTTTTAAATTAAAATTATTCAATTCAACGGAAGATTGCAGATTCGGCAAATTTTATTTTAAAAAAAATTGTTATGATAATATAAATAACAACAAGTTATAATTAAAATAAGTACATATACAAAAATAACATACTTTAATTAATTAAAATAGACAATATTTCAAATTAAAAAATTAAATTTAAGAAGATGCCATATAATTTATATATTAAATAGTTATATATGATCAAATTTTCTTGTGAAAATGAATGTTCAATGGTTGAGTCGAATTCTACTCAATTATTTTTGTTACAAAATTTCATAATATTTTTTCTGAGTTAATCAAAATTCAATTAATACATAACCAATTAAATTGTAATCCATAAATTTTCGAACCAAATTAATCGGATTAATTAGATTAGATTAATCGAGTTAGACTTACACCTAGGGGTGCACAAAAAGCTCGTAGTTCGTAATTCTATTGAGTTCGATTCGAAAAAAAATTCAATTCGAAACGAATCAAATCAGCTCGATTCTCAAACGAATCAAACAAGCTCGGTTCGAAATTGGTTCGAATCGAACTCGAACTGAGTCTAACTCGATTTGAAACTCTTCTTTTTAGTTCTAAACCCTGCTTCAATTTTGAACCAGTTCGGTTTGAAACTGGTTCGAATCGCACCGAATCAAATTCGAACTCTTCTCTTCAATTCAAAACCCTGTTTCACTTTCAAACCAATTGAATTCGAAATTGGTTCGAACTCGAACACAAACTGAGTTAAGTTTGATCCTGTTTGATTCAGTTTGATTGGTTTGCAACCCTACTTGCACCCTTAGTAATTTTCATTGCAGCATATGCATACAAATTGTATTGCTAGTTAAAATCTTACAGATAATTAGACTCTGCATAGTTTTGTAACTGTGTGTGAACCAAATTATTACTGTTCTCTTTCCAAAAATAAGGGAAAAAAGGCTGGTTAAATATTTCACATAGAAGTTATAAAGAGAACTTGTGCCCGTGCATCTCGCAGCTACTAAGATATATCGTTGTGTTTTAGCTTAGTGTTAAGGATTCGATAATTAATGACAAAATCCAAATTATTTAACGTCATAGAAAATGTGCCTAGACAAAAGGCGGGTAAAGATATGACAGAGCCTCTTTTACTTCATGCAGAGTACAATTCATATTTAACAGTGTCTTGCCTTTATTGTTCATGTGCTGTGTGAAGCAAACATTGCTCAATATCTTTAGGCCCATATATTCGTCTTGCAACAACACCTATCTTACCGGGTCCAATTCATAATAGCAAAAAAATATGGCACTCAACCCAGGCCTAGTTATGCATACAACCAAACTTTGCACGGCCCAAATTTCTGGTCCGGTCCAAGCAATCAGTAGGTAGATCGTGACTCACAAGTCACGAGTATAACAATAGGATAATCTACTTTAATGTGATAAATTTTAGGACCAAACAGTCCAAACCGAGATTTTTATTAATATCCAAAGTTCAATAGAAATTAATATTTATGTCCAGAATTCTGAGTTTTCGCCAAAAATATCCAAGCCGGTCATTTTATGGCCGGCTTACGTTTATGGCCGGTTTACTATTTTTTTTTTTTTTTTTGAAGACACTATGAAGAGCAAAATAAAGAAATCTAACACTGAAAATTTGAATTTTTTGTTTAAATTATTTGTTAGATTACTTCTTTTGATTTATAATTAGCATATTTATACTAAAATACACTAGATTACTTGAAATTAATTTGATTACACTATATTACAATAAATTATGTTGAATTACACTAAATTACGTTAAATTACAATAACTTCGCTAATTATGATGAAATACGGTAAATTACGATAAACTACACAAAATTACGCTAAAGTAGACTGATTTTGTGTCATCTTTCATGAATAAAAAAAAAGTAAAAAAATTTGAAAAAAAAGTAAAAATTGGTATTCTACAAGTTCATTATGTAACTAATTTACTGAGCTACTTAGATAGAATAATAGAAATAAAAATCTTAATCGGAAACTTCAACTCAAGTTTTGAGGCTCTTCCCTTAGTTTTTTGGCAATTCTTAAATTTGAAATCCAGCATAGTATGCACGGACGCATGCGTATTTCCGCAAGCTTTCCGAAAAGTGGTCATTTGCTGAAATCGGACACTCGAGCGCCGTTTTATGGCTGTTTAAAGTTTCGTCGTCATTTTTCGCCTTTTCAGTGAAGATATCGTCCCTATTCATATGTAATTTACCGTATTTTAGCGTAATGTAATGTAATTCAATATGATTTAATGTAATATAGTGTAATTCAACATAATTTCAAGTAATCTAGTGTATTTTAGTATAAATATGGTAATTATAAATCAAAAGAAGTAATCTAACAAATAATTTAAACACAAAATTTGAATTTTCAGTGTTAGATTTCATTATTTTGCTTTTCATAGTGTCTCTAAAAAAAAAAAATGAGTAAACCGGCTATAAAATGGTCGGCTTAGGGAAGAGTAAACCGGCTATTTTGTGGCCGGTTTGGACATTTTTGGAGAAAACTCAGAATTTTGAACATAAATATTAATTTCTATTAAACTTTGGATATTAATAAAAATCTCGGCAGTCCAAAACACATACTTATCTGGAAATAAATCTGCTCTTATTCACAAGGAATAACAGGAACCTGTTATTCGATCTCAACCATTTAAACTTTTCAATGAGCGAATCTCAAATAAGTAAGTTTTTCATGCACGATTTGAACAAAGATCAACGGTTGAGATCGCAATAACAACCGACTTATTTCCATACTTATATCATAACTACAAAATTAGAGAAAATTTCCACTGTACCCATCAAAACTTTTAAAATAGTCAATTTCTCCGTGAAAACACCATAATATCTAATATCCTCATAAATCTTAACTTTCTTTTTTTTATGTCCTTTTGGTTATTTTATAAATTAAATTGACACATATACCCTTCCAATTAAATGGAGGTGTCCATTAAATTTATTATATGATTGAATTTGTAAGAATGATTGAATACGGAAAAAAAACACTTCCTCTGTTTCAAAATATTCCCTCCTGTCTCATCCTCATCTTCCTTCCTCCGACTATAAATTGACTCCCCCTTATTACCAGTTCTGACAATTTAATTGACCCACCTATGCTATTGCTGCTCTTCCTCTCTCCTCCTCCATGTTTCTTTTTTTTTTAATATAATGTGTTGTGCCTTTCTTCTTCTCCTCTCTAGTTTTGCCTATCGTAGAATAAGCAAATTTGGATAATTCAAAACAATTTCATGAGCTCCATACGCATTCTGAAAATGCGAATTGCTAATTTATTAAATAACAGTAGAATGTCAGTTGAATATGGCTCATGAGGCAAGGCATCCATGTGCACATAGGGGACGGCCCCAAGCCTTTAGCCAATTGCCTAATTTTTAATTGCTCCTTTCGTGTATGATCTTATTTGTTGGATTCCAACTTTGCAAAGTGTTATAATTAGTTAATCAAATTCGCTTAACCATGAAAAAAAAAACAATACACTAGTAAACTAATATTGGTGGTGAACATTATATTAGTAGTTGTGCAAATTTAAGATGCCAGATAGTTTACGTTATATATGAATAATATAAATGTATCCTGATGATGATACATGTGACAAAATTTGCCATATACTTCAAAGAATTATTTAGTGATGTAAGATGGTGAGGAGAAATTTCTATTTTCATTTAAAGTTTATACTCAACAGTTAAACAAGCGATTCTTAATAGTTAATACAAACCAATAATTCTTTCATAACACATACCAATATGTACAAGAAAGTTGGTACTAACTAGGGGTGCACAAAAAGCTCATGACTCGAAACTCAGTTCGGAATCAATTCGGATTCAACTCACTAATAACTCGAGTTAAAATTGACTCGAGTCAAAACTGACTCGAGTTTATTGACTCGGTTGATTTATGAGTTGATTCCAAATTACTCCTAACTCGGTTCGGAATCAACTCGGTTTGACTCACATCAAATTCTAATATATATATTTCTATTTTTTACATTTGGTACAGTTTTTTTTTTTATTGATACATTTGGTATAGAAGAAGTATAGAAGAAAGAGGAAGAGAAGTAGAGAAGAGAACTGTGTATTTTTAATTATGTATTGGCTATTATATTTTGTATTGTCTTTAATTGTGTATTAATTGTGTATTATTTTGGTAAACTATGTAATATATCTTTTGTTATAATTAAATTAGATTGTCTCACTGTGTACTATATTATGAGTCACGAGTCGACTCACTTCGACTCGAGTTACTCGCGAGTTGATTCCAAATTGGAGTTTCTGACTCGGAACTGGATTAGCGATTCGGACTCAACTCGGCTCATGAGTTCGCGAGTTGAATCCAAGTTGTCCTCGATTCGGACTCAACTCGGCTCATGAGCAGCCCTAGTACTAACTGGTTCAAGAGTTAAAAAAGGGTCAGAAAAGCAAAATAGTAAGAATTCAAAAATGTGCTCAAGAATGCATCACAAGTTGATCTTTACCATAATTAGTTTTGTACCATAAGCAAAACAGTAAGGAGGTTCTAAAATAGTACCATTATCAATAAGTAATGCAACAGCTTACGGGAGTACCAACTGGTACCAAAGATACCTCACTTGAGTGGTATAGTAAATGCCCTTGAACATTGATGGAGAAAGAGAAGGGCAAACTAGAGAGGATCGAGAAGGACAAAGACAAGATTGTTAAAGAAAAAAGGAGAACAAGGAGGAGGAGAGAGAGGTGGACCGAGAAACACCAGAAGGAAGAAGACATGAAACATTAGACACAAATTTAATGGACACCTCTATTTTAACAGAAGGAATATATGTGTCAATTTAATGAGTGAGGCTACGGTACTATGCATAGCACGGTTTGGTCCGTGTTACGGCTCAATATTTGAGTTTTCAAAATTCTAACGGTCGATCCGAACCATTCAACATGATTATAAAATGAATATGTACTTGCAAACCAAATTTTACATTTTTTCGAATTTTTGTACTATTTTTTTTAGATAGGTAGGAAATCACTTGATCTAAAAATTCTGGACCATCCAAAAACAGTGATTTTCTACCTATCTAAAAAAATAGTAAAAAATTCTAAAAAATGTAAAATTTAGTTTGCAAGTACATATTCATTTTATAATCATATTGGACGGTTTGGATCGACCGTTAGGATTTTAAAAACTCAAATATTGAGCCGTAGCACGGACCAATCTGTGCTATGCATAGTACCGTAGCCTCACTCTAATTTAATTTATAAAATAACTAAAAGATACAGAAGAAGGAAAGTTAAATTTTTATGGGAATATTAGATATTACAGTGTTTTGATGGGTGGGAGAAATTTGGGTCCGATGGGCATCCCCAAAGTGAGTTCGACGGATTCGCTCACCGTTCGATCTGTTTTAGGATTCGCGTCCGTAACATGCGCATCTGCTTTAAAATTCATACGCACGAATCTTAAAGTGGATCGAACTGTCCCAAAAACCCATCGGACCCAAGCCTTTCTCTTGATGGGTACAGTGGAAATTTTCCCAAAAAATTAATAGTACGGTCACTGAAGCAGACCTTAAACTAAAAAGAAAAGGAAAAAACAGAACAGCTTTAGCTACCCAAATTGACGGAGATGGCGATTAGGGAGGCGGGTGAAGATTTATCGGTGGTGGTGCTAGCGTCGGACCTCGGCATCGACGGCCGCTCTCTCCTCGCTCCGTCGGAGCGCCGCCTTGCGGAGGAGAGCGACGAGGTGACGTGGCAGTGGCATGATTGCATGGAAGAGGACTTCTCGGATCTGGAACAACTCCAGTTCATGCGCCTTGAGGGATCCGATAAGGCCGGGAATCGGATTCTTCGGATCGTTGGCAAGTTCTTCCCAGGTCCGAAACCCTCTTGAGGTTTTATTCACTATTTACTTGTTTTGGGTTCAAATCGGGGATGGTCTGACCTTATTCAGTTTGTATATGCATTTGATTGAAGATAATAATATAAAAAGAACAAATATTTCCTTCTTGTCGACTTATCCTCCTTGTTGTAGTGTTCTCAATTCTCTATCTGATTATTTCTTTAGACTTCCGTACCTGGTTTCTTAATTGAAATTAGTTATTGCTTTTCCCATTTTCCATCATATGAAAAGGCTTATGGGGTTTATATTGTAATTTTCATGTTAAATTTCTACTTAAGCCTTATACCAAAAATTCACACAGCTGTCTGGTATTGTTTAGCACAGACAGTGCCACCGATGATTTGTTAAAGTTGAGTAGGCATTGAAAATTAAAAGCAATGAATTAAACACCAAATTAATGGAAACAAATTAAAAACTATAAAATTATTTTAGAAAAAAAAAAAATTGACATGCTAACTATGTATACATCTTGCCCCTTCTACAGCTCCTGTTGTTAATGCAGAGCGTCTAAAGAAATATGTAATTCAAAAAGTACATATGGATCTGGCAGAGGGACCATTTTCCATATTGTACATGCATAGCAAGGTGCGATCAGGAGATAACAACCCCGGAATGTCAGTATTGAGGTGGGTTTATGAAGAACTCCCTTCTGATGCAAAGGAACGACTCAAGGTCGTCTATTTTCTTCACCCGGGCATTTATTCCCGTCTTGCCATGGCCACTCTTGGCCGCTGGTTCCTTAGTGGCGGGTCAGATCTTTTCTCTTTTATCTCTACTTTTTAGATTCTTTTATTTGACAGGTATAATTAACAGCAGCATGCCAGATTTTTACTGGTACTATACAGTTTTTGTGCCTTAGGTGTGCTTCTTCGGAATCTGTTTTGGCTAATTTAGTTATGATCATGTTTTTGTTATGGTTTAAATAACTAGTAAAGGTACCAGAAAACCTGCATAAAGGGACTTGATTTGCTTTTATTTTTTCTAATTGTTACAAGTGCACTGGAAATCTCCAGTCCTCTGCCACTGGATGAGGCTATGCCTTCTCAAGATGATGATGTGCCCTCAACAGACTGATTAGGATATAACGGATTGGGATCTGCTGTGATCCGAAGTTTGGGTACAGGAACCCTGAAATCCCTACTTTTCCAAATCCAGCCGTCCAACTTTTTATGTGCACGCATCTCGAAACAGCTGGTTTTTCTGTGCACGCATCACGAAACAATTCGACAGCTGGATTTGAAAAAGCAGGGATTTCAGGATACTGTTCACATGTGAAGGATCGCAGCAGATTCTCTTCCGGATATAACAGCCTCTAACAGACTTCTGTCAATTACCTTAGTCATTATTAACTATAGTTAAATTGTATGACTTCTGTATAAATACTACTCTTGTACATGTAATCAAGACAATCAATGCAGTGAACATTGATCCATCTCTCTCTCTCTCTTATATCACTCATCCCTTTACTAATTTGTTTGATTTGTTGTAGGCTGTACTGGAAAATAAAGTATGTGAGCAGAGTGGAGTACCTTTGGGAGGACATGCGAAAAGGCCAGGTGGAGATACCAGAAATCGTGGCAGAGCATGACGAGGTTTTAGAGCACAGGCCGTTGACTGATTATGGCATTGAGCCCGACACTCTCCATTTTAGTGAGGTGCCAACTATCAGGCATGCACATGATCGGTATGGGGACAAATGGTCTCGTGACTTTATGTAATGTTTTAGGAGTGATATTTATTTCAAATTATACCATAAGTGTTCATCTTTTTCATTTTTATTTTGGACAATAACCTGATGGGTACTGTATTGTGATGTGCTATGTGAATATGTGGTAACTGTGTTGGCTATTTTACCAACCTCAGCAATCGAAAAACTGTTATGAGTGCTTGGTATTTTAAAACTAAAATTCAGACTCAATGATTTGTTCTGAACTGGGATTAATTCTTGTTCTGTCAAATTATATTAAGAAATTGGAGAAGATCAAACATTTCAATAAGAAAATTTGGAAATAACATTGAAATGAAAAACTGATTTGATGTACATATGAATAATTGTTAAATATTGATAAATTATTCTACAACTAGAGCACTACTATTCATGATATGATCATAGGGGGTGATATTAATAACACAAATTTTGTTATTCACACAACGATATCTATAAATTTTTTATACAAAGCTATTTTTCCTCATTCATTCCGTGCATGCTCAATTCAAAAAGAAAATTATAATTTCTTAAATAACTTCTAATAACTATTAAAATCATTTTAGAAGAAAGACATGTACCAATTATGGAAATTATACAACTAATGAATCGAAATTAAGACAATTATGAATGAAAGAGAAACATTAGGAGAGGATTCAGAAAATTTTAGAAGTGTTGTATTTATAACAAAGTTTGTAGTGTTAATATCAGCATCCAATGATATATCATCTTCTAATACACCTCCACCATGGCAGACTATCGCACAACCACTTGAGAGTAGGTCCGATGGGCATCGGACCTACTCTGGTTTGATGGGTTTAATCACCATTGATTTGCTTTAAGATTCGTGCAAAACGCTTTAAACTTCGTACGTATCTGTTTCAATTGTCGTGCACACAAATCTTAAATTAGATCGGACGGCCATGATGCTCGTTGAACCTAAAAGTAGGTCCGATGGGCATCGGACCTACTATGTTCTCTCGCACAACACAATATGTCATGTTAGTCGTATCAGAATCGACACGTCTTGACATCTGTTTTATTAGTTCCATTGTCTGGCAGTCCAATATTTAATTTGGTTCCAAGATAACAAAAGAACAACTTAATTTGAAAAAAAAAATGCATGGATATTATGGAAAAATTGCATATGAGATATGGAGCTATTTGGCATAATAGCGTGCATAACATAAGCCTTGTAACTTATCGTACACAGATGTGCTACTTTCTTCATCAAATAGTAAGAAAAGATTAAATGCTAGTTTTGCTCTAATTTATAAACTCAAAACGAGAAAGATAATTACCTCTAGGGACTCACTTCAGATATCCTTCATGTGATTTTCTACATAATAGAACTATTTTTTGGACTTGGCCCCAAAAATTCTAAAACAAAAACATATTGAAGCCCCGCTGAGGGGCGGTTTGGTATTGAGAGTTGACCGCCCTTCAGTGGGGCGGTTAAGTCATTTATAAAAGAAAATTCAATTAGATGACATATTTGCTATTTTTTTTTGTTAGAGTATTAATAAAAATTTCGGTTGTTGTGCCCTTTTGGGCCATGTTTTCATTCAATTAAAGTCTATCGATTGTTTAGATGTTTCTTTGAGTTTTTTTTTTATTAAATGAAGACTGCTGAAATTTGTTTAGGAATTTTTAATAAGTTTGTTAGTTTATGGATGAATGTTGTATGTCTTTTTTCTTTTATTTCAAATAAAATTAAAGAAATTAGTATGATCCATTGATAAGAGTTGAAAAAAATGATTGATTATAACAAAAAAAATTAATAAATTTAAAAAGATTAATATAATATTTGAAGAAAGTTAATTAAGAATTAGTTAACTTAAATACAAATAAAGTATATAGTTAGAAGAGTGAAAATTTTCAACAACAATATACATTTTAGTCAAAAAAAATATTTATTTTATTATAAAATAAAAGTTTGTCTTAGAAGCAAGTTTGTGAGACATCAAAGTTTTGTATTCTTACATTTTTAATGCGATTGGACGAGAATATCAATTATTTGGTTCAAGTTTCTATATTAAGTTCTTTAAAAATGATTAATACATGTCACAATATGAATTTCATTATTATTGACTTAATAAAATGAAACAATTTATAAAAACCGAAAAACAACGAAAGAAATTGCAATCGAAAAATCAAATATAGAATTGCCTAATTTGATATTACATCATTTTGTCCGTAGTAGTAACATTGATAATATTTTTTCTCATCATGAAGATATTATTTTGAAGAGGTAAAAAAAAAAACTTGTAACCACTGAAAACAAATTTGCAATTTAAAGCCCAAACAATTCAAAACCTCCATGTAATATATATTTCATTGTTCTTCCCAAAAACCTTATAATCTATAAATTTAATCTATAATAGAAAAAATAAAAACCAACCCATATTTCAAAAAAAATTCTTGGGCAAAAATGTTAGGTCTCGCCAACCTATGACAATGACAAGTGTGCATTGGAACATAAAATGTTTGTGTGCTTAGAAATATGAGTGAGTCTAGTCTATGCATAGCACGGATTAGTCCGTACTACAGAATCATATTTTCATTTTAAAAACTCTAATGGTCGATCGGAACTGTTCAACATGACTCCACATGAATATGTACTTGCAGACTAAATTTTATATTTTTTTTCGAATTTTTTACTATATTTTAAGATAGGTAGAAAATCACTTGATCTGAAAATTACGGACCATCCAAAAACAGTGATTTTCTACCTATGAAAAAAATAGTAAAAAAATTCTAAAAAATAGAAAATTTAGCCTACAAGTATATTCTATATGAAAATCATGTTGAACGGTTCGAATCGACCGTTAAGATTTTGAAAACGAAAATATTGATCCGTAGTACGGACCAATCCGTGCAATGCATAGTAACATAGACTCACTCTAGAAAATATTGTAAACATCTACCAAACTTTTTTAGAGCATGTTTCGATGACACTTTCCTTATGGGAATATTTTTTTCTAAGTCCCATTCGGATGATTTATTTTCTATTCTTTTTTTTTTCTATTCTTTTGTTTATTCCTATGTAACTCTTTTATTTATTTTTTATTAATGGCATCTCTATTTTTATAAGATGGTGCTCTCCATTTGTATTCAAAGAATTACATATTGGACGTCCAATCTAGACAATTAATTAATCATTTGTAAAAGGATAATGAAAATTTTGATAAAACCATACGAAAAATACCATTAGTTCTCATAAAAGTTTGTATCATTGGTAAGATTTTTTCCCAATTCTGATTGTGAAGGATTTGTTTAAGAAGAGAGCAACCTACGTACTTCCATTAGTTGCAATTAACACGAGGTAAGCTGAATAAATTGAAAATTCAAATTTGATGTTTGTGTCCAGGAACCCAAATATGTTTTTGCAAACATCCCTCCAATGTATTAGTTTCTCAAAAAGGAGATAATCAATTTATAATAAATAACCTTATAAGTTAATGGAATATGGAGCTGAATCTCCACATTTCTCTTTTAAAAAAATAACTAACCTTATAAGATCCCTTGTATGGTAACAGATTGTGACAAAAACTAAAAAAGTGTGAGAAAATCATGCATATGAGATAATGTGCTAAATAAACGTCTATAAAAACATGTATCACATAGATTTGAATAAATTAAAAACAAATAATTTCTTTGAGAAAAAAAATATATTGTAGTAAGTTGTAGTTTAATTATTTGTTTTATTTGTCAAAATTATGATGTTGGAGATAACTGATTAAATAAAATATTAAATTTATTTTAGAATTTACATGAAACATATGTAGATATCTATTATATATCTATATATAATCTTTAAGGAGGCTGTTACAATACTCCAATAGTAAACACTGCGATAAAGTTCACAGATTAAGACTGTCAAATTCTGTCTAAACTTGCTCAAGATGTTTTATTTGCAATTAACACGAGGTAAGCTGAATAAATTGAAAATTCAAATTTGATGTTTGTGTCCAGGAACCCAAATAATTTTTTTTGCAAACATCCCTCCAACGTATTAGTTTCTCAAAAAGGAGATAATCAATTTATAATAAATAACCTTATAAGATCCTTATATAGTAACATATTGTGACAATACTAAAAAAAGTGTGAGAAAATCATGCATAAGAGATGATGTGCTAAATAACGTCTATAAATACATGTATCACACAGATTTGGATAAATTAAAAGCAAATCATTTCTTATAATAAAAAAAATATTGTAGTAAGTTGTAATTTAATTATTTGTTTCATTTGTCAAAATTAACAATGTGATGTTGGAGATAACTGATTAAATAAAAGATTGGATTTATTTTAAGAACACAAACATATATATTAAGAATTTAATTGTAGCAATTATAGATATAAGTTCTAATTTTTTCTACCTATTCAGTGCAAGAATATATCAAGAAATTATTTTCAAAACTAAATTAAATAAATCTATTGAAATAGATTTCACCTTTATAGACTAAGTGAGTGAAAATATTGCCATCCTATTTCTTCTCCTAACCACTCTAGACAAGCTCCAAGCCTTTTAATTTAGGAGAACAATTTTTTAAAAGAATAAGAAATTTATTTATTTAGTTTATATTATTTATCTTGAAATATGCAAGGGTTACACATACTTTCGCCTTGAGTCATAGCAAAGATCGTAGATACTAAAACAAACAACAACCTTTTGCTTGAGCTTATTGTTGTCGCTCATAAGTTTGGAAAGATAAAAAGTTTTATCTACACAAAATGCAGGACAAAATTTTGCTAAATTATTATTTGCTTGGAACTAAACAAATTTAAAATTTTCAGAAGAATAACAACTGGAAAATAAATTTGGTCTTTTATTTTTTATAGGTTATGAAAACTACTTTTTGAAAACTAACAAATTAATTTCCAAAGTTTTATTTTCAAGTACTAACTATTTAATATACGAACGAAATACTTACAAACAAGCATAACATTTTGTATGATAATATCTCCACATTAGATGGAGGCGTTGTTAAAAAAAAAGTTTATTTTATTTTAATACAATTGTTAGTGGGAAGATAACATCAGCTTATCAGTAAATTTGTACTTCTGTAATTTACCTTGAAACAATTATTCTTATGTCGCAATAGGGATTGCACTATATTTAAATTAATAAGATGGAACATTTAAAAACAAATGAGAAGAAAGATGGAAAGAAATTAAGAAACTGCACTCAAAGAATTATTGGATATCCAATTAGACAATTAATCATTTGTAAACTAATAAAAAAAAATTGGATAAAACCAAATGAAAAGTAACACTAGTTCTCATGAAAGTCTGTACAATTGGTAAGATTTTTCCAGATAAGAGTTAAATTTCCGAAATTTTTATTAATAACCTATAAAATAAATGAATTAAAATAATAATATGGTTTTTAGCAAAATTTTAAAAGTAACTTTACCGCTGAATAATCCAGTAATAATACAGAACAAAATTATCTAGCAGTTTTGAATAGCTCATTTTTGTTGAATAATCCACCCAATTTCTGCTAAAATATCCAGTGGAACCGTCAAATTTTATAATTTTTAACATTCAGACCATTCAAACATTTGTTTGTTTCCTATTAAAATATTATAACATTTAACATTCAATTCTAACATTCGAGATGAATTGAACACTAATAATATTTTAATAGTATAACAATTGGTTGAATTGAATACTAATAATATTTTAATAGGAAAAATACAAAAAATAAGTTTGAATCAGATCCTTGAACACAGATGACTCATAATATTTTAATATTATAACATTTGGTTGAATTAATACTAATAATATTTTAATAAGAAAAAAAAACAAAAAAAAAAGTTGAACCGAGATGCTCCATACAGCGGAAACAAATATTATCTGAATTATCCAGCAGAAAGTAGCTTTTCTATTACTATTTGTTCAGAATTTCTACTAGATTATCCAACAAAAATTTTACTCTTGAAAATTGGCTGAAAACCATATTTTTTTTGTTTAATTCATTTATTTTATAGATTATTAATAAAAATTTCGGGTTAATTTTGCTTTGAAGAGAGCAAAGTACGTATTTCCATTATTAGTTGCAACATAAGGTCCAAACTTATTCAAACCTCCAACTAATAAATTTAGGTCTTCACAAAACAATTATATGTAAGCCTAAGTGTTTGTGCAAAATAAATTATATTACCACTAAAATTTCCCTCAATACATATTTTGGTTTTCAATTTGAATATGACAATTCTCAACAAAATAAAAAATCAGAAAGCTAAATTCTCCTTGCAATAAGGATTTATTTCTCAATCTATGAATACCCCAGGACCTATGAGAGCTCCCGGCATCGATCGGTGGCAGCAACAACAGCATTTATTAGAGACGCACGAAATGCACCTTTTTCTAGTTCTCGAATTCCCGCAATTGTAGTTCCCGCAGGAGAAGTGACCGCATCCTTCAGTTGACCGGGATGCTTTCCCGTTTGATTTACCATTGCAGCAGCTCCAAGAACCTATGATGGAGAAAGTCAAGTGAGAAAAGGAAATGATAATTTTTTACAAGAAAAATCTTAGCATCACTATCAATAAACCAAAATATCAGTCAGGTCAAGTATCAGTATGTACGGGCTGTTTACACCTATTTCTGTCATTTACCAAAGCAAAAGACCAGGATAGCATTTAGCAAAGAAAACACAAGCAGTTTAACTTTTTCCCAGGGTTTCTGTTTAATAATATGCTGGAATTATAAATTTATTCAGAAGGGTACTATAGCTCTAGAACATGGCACCAAGGATATAAATTCCCACCTTGGCAGAGGTAAACTTCTAATTAAACTTTTAGCAATATGCCCCCTCTATCCCCACCCTCTTTCCAATTTTAATGCATCTGCCAGAATAGCAATTTCAATTATATTCTTATAACCTAAACACTTTCTACCACATACAGTTTGAGAAGCAAGGCCAAGAGCAAGGTCACGAGTAAGACCAGCAGCAACCCCTCCATCGGCCAAAGCCTCAATTGCCAAGTATATATAAGCAGGCCCACTTCCACTGAAACAATACAAGAAAAAAATGAATTATGCAACCCCTCCATCTGGCTAAATTAATTCCGGAAGCACTTCAACCGAAGTGCTTATGGGGTCAAATTTTAATATTTGATGTTCAAAACGTCGATCTAAGTAGCTCAATAAATTGGTTATATAATAAACATGTAGAATACTGATTTTTTACTATTTTTGGAATTTCGTAACTATTTTTATGATTTTTGAAATATGGTCTCTTTTGGCTTAAAAATACTTTTATTTTTAGGTCAAAAAGTCCATCAAATATTATATATATATAAGAGACGATAAACAGAGAATTGGGACTAGAATACCTTAAGCCAGTAATAGCATCAAAATATTTCTCCTCAGCGGTCCAAACTTTGCCGACTGCACCAAACAATTTGGTAACTCGTTCTTCATCTTTCTTCGTTGCCGTTTCCCCCATACAAAACACTGGATTTGATAAATCACTTGTTAATATTTATGATCACTAAGTTTCATTAATCTTATTTTAGATACAGCAAGAACATACTTGAGGAACTTCAGCCAGTACACAAAAAGAAAAAAACATGTGCCATTGCTGAACTTGGCCTGACAATTTAGGGTTAATTGCACAGTTAACCATTAGTTGTGCAATTATGATGCGTCAAACACAAAGAAGAATAACGTATAGGTGCCCAGCTGGGAGGTACATACAAACTAACATGAGACTTCATCCACAAGTACTGGAACTAAAAGTGCAATGAAATTTTTTATAATTGTTCTTGTGAAATCCATTGCATCAATTCCAATTTTCATTTGAGTTCTTATCAAAATAATTTTGTTTTTCTATGATTCTAGGAGGTCATGCAACAACAAAAACAACAATACAATTTAGCTACAAACTACTGTAATTGAAACTTTACCATATTCAATCCGCTTAAACTAACTATACCCAACTTATGCTTTGGTTATAGTCCAAACAATGACAGCAGAAGATCATACAGCAAACAGATAAATAAGAAGTCTCAAGGAGGCAAATTCATTTTTAGCCCTTGAGGAGACTCCTTCATCAGACCTTGGATTAAAACTTGACACCAAGGAGGCTGGATAATCCAATCTAAGGAGATTGTTCAGCTGGATTAACATGGATTGTAGAACTATCTTATGATTATATTCAACAAAAATTTCTTTTATCTTGGTTTGGAAATAAGGTAAAAGAACTACAGAATTGTACTCTTACCTGATGCAGCTTGACCCACAGCTGAAGGAGTGTTGGGCATTACTCTGATTATTCGACTTTTACCAGCACACTCCTGAATTAAAATTCACAAAGTTCAGCAAAATTATAGGATAAAAGTAACAAAATTATAACAAGCCTAAAAAAAACAGAAAGCAAATATAGGTCATTAAATGCTAAGTTTAGTAAAAACACATTTTCTGTTCTTAAATGAATTTGATTAAGGATCTCTTTTCTTTTGCATATTTCCTTATAATCAGCACTATATAGAACAAAATAAAAGTATAAAACGAAATGCCTGTTTATAGATTATAGTGTACTAAGGTAACTATTTTCAATAATCCAAGCATTTTTACATTTTACTACTTCCATATTAGTATTTTGAAATTAAAAACATAGGATCCTAAATATTGAAAATTTGAAACAAATAAAAGCCCAGTAATTTGTTAACAAACCTTTATGTCTTTCATTTTGATCCCGGCAGCTATTGACACTATAAGTTTATCCTTTGTAAAGAAAGGTTTAAGCTCTGTTAAAACTTGCTTAACTGCAGTAGTTTATAGCAATGTGTTAACATAGAAATTAGCAAAACAAATCATTCTAAAAGTAGTCCACATAAAGCAAGATTTTGGAGTCAGGCGCTCTTTTTCTTTCATTGAACTAATTTTCTAAATAAAAAAAAACACAAGGATATTTTGGCATAATTAAATGGCACGAGAAAAATCATACCTATTTGAGGTTTCACTGAAATGATAACTACATCACTGTCCTCAACCACCTGTCAAGTGACAATTTTGAGAAAAAAAAAATCAACATTGTGACATATACAAATACACTGCGGAAGTTGGCAGGAAGTAAAATAATTGAAAAAATAAAATTAAGCTCAAATGTAAACAAATTGATTAATTAAGAATGAGACTAGATTACACGAATTTTAAACCAAGATATATAAACTGCGAATTAAGTAAAGATTTGTTCCCATGCAGTACGATTATGAATACTCATTAGTCGATCTGTCAATTTTCGGGTAATAGATTAGCACTACGAAGACTATCGACAAAATTGGAAAAAAAAAAGATGTTTCAGTGATCCAACGACCTCAAACAAGCTATTAAGAGAAAATTGAAACTATCACCAATATACTAGAATAAAACCTGAGCGTTGGTTTCGAGGATGCGGCAGCCTAAAGAGGCAAAGAGGGATCGGCGCTCGGTCCGGCGGTGAGTGGTCCTGATGCTGGTCGCCGGTAGAACGGTCGATTTGATGACGCCACGTGTGATGCTCTCCGCCAGGTTCCCTGCGCCGACGAAACCTAGTTTGAACACATCATTCGGAGGCGTCGCCATGGAAAAATATATAGCGATTCGAAGAGGAGAAGAGTTAGGAGGAGTTAGGAGGTAAGAAAGAAAGAAGCGAGAGAGCGCTGGAGTGAATATTTATTTGGCAAAAAAAAAAAAAAAAACTTATGTGCGCCTTTATCCGACGCTGATGAACACATCATTTTTGGCGTCGGGTCCTCTATAGTAACTCAAAATTTAATTTTAGATCACAACCGTCCGATCAGAATCAGGGCCAACCCTGTCCAAGTTGGTATCCACGGGACCCTTCAATATTCGTGCGGATTCTCTAGATATAAACTCAAAATTTGAGTTACATTAGGGATCCGAATTCAAGTGCTATGGATCCCTTTAGTTTTTGAAATGTATCCGACGCGGTTGAGAATTTTAGTGGGCCCCGTTAGCCCACTGGATTTAAAAGAAAGATATAATGGGATTCGGCTACTCTTCAGTAGTTTGGATGTCGTATCTGAACCGTTGATCTAAGATCGTACGGTTTGGATTAATCAGACGCGTCATAAAGAGAAAATAATAAATAACAGATATATAATTAAGGTTAACCTTAACTGTCTGATCGAAATTGAACGGACAAATATTTTTTGAGGCAGCATAATTAGAGAGGAGAACAACTCTTGATGGATGGTAATGGGTTGAATTGAATTGTAAAAGTCTCTTATCTGTTAGGCAAGTTCGGTGGGAAGACCATTTTGACTCGTTCCTGGCAATGGGACAAATATCCTCTCCATTGCTGTAAAAGATTCCCTTCACTTTACGGTTTGAGATTAACTCTCAGCCGCTTTGAGATTCGGACTGACCGAGGGGCAGTATTATTGGGCTTTGAGATTCGTGCCAAATTAAAAAGAACGGTCCAGATCAAGTAATTGTAAAAGATTTCCTATTACGGTAGAGGATCTGAACTCTATAAAAAAATGAACAGATTGAGTCAAAAGTACCAAAATAATTTTATAAAAAAATGAAATAGATGTTTTTGTCTAATAATTACGTTCAAGGTAACAAAAGTATAAAACTTATAATTTTATAAATAAAATGCTGCACCAAATTTCTACAAAAATAATATACTTACTTTTATTTTAACAATGGTAATTTGATACCCTGAGGGTGTGGGACCCAGAGATACTCAGATGATGATTCACCAAGGAGGGGGCAGAGATGAAGTCTAATGCCAAATTGCCAATGATAAAGATTTTGACAGACTAGTTTTGGCCGATATTTTTATTAATACCCAAAAAAAATAACAAATTATCAAATCTGCCCCACTCCAAACTTATTTTTAAATCTACCCCAACCGCTCGTCTGCTGGGCGGTCCAGTTTTCTAGCTGACCGCCCAGCTGCTGGGCGGTCCACTGGTGTGTTTTTTTTTTTTTTTTTAAGAGACAATATGAATATCAAGATGCTGAATTCTTAACGCTAAAAATTCGGATTTTTTTTAAATATTAGTTAGATTACTACTTTTAAGCATATTTATACTAAAATACGCTAAATTACTTGGAATTATGTTAAATTACGTTGAGTTACACAAAATTACTTTAAATTACACTAAATAACAATAACTTCGCTAATTATGCTGAAATACAGTAAATTATGGTAAACTACGGAAAATTACGCTAAAATAGACCGATTCTGTGCCATCTTTCATGAATCTTAAAAAATAGTAAAAAATTCCGAAAATAGTAAAAACTGGTATTCTACAAGTTCATTATGTAACTAATTTACTGAGCTACTTGAATTGAATGATAGAAATGAAAATCTTAATCGGAAACTTCAACTCAAGTTTTGAGGCTATTCCCTTTGTTTTTTGGTGATTCTGAATTTCAAATTCAACATAGTTGGCACGAACGCATGCGCATTTTCGCAAGCTTTCCGAAAAGTGGTCATTTGCTGAAACCGGACACTCGAGCGCCGTTTTATGACCGTTTGAAGTTTCGTCGTCGTTTTTCGCCTTTTTAGTGAAGATATCGTCCCTATTCATATGTAATTTATTATAATTTACCGTATTTTAGCGTAATGTAATGTTATTTAGTGTAATTTAACTTAATATAGTGTAACTCAACGTAATTTAACATAATTTCAAGTAATTTAGCGTATTTTAGTATAAATATGTTTAAAAGTAGTAATCTAACTAATATTTAAAAAAAAAATCTGAATTTTTAGCGTTAAGAATTCAGCATCTTAATATTCATATTGTCTCTCTAAAAAAAAATAATAAAAAAAAAATTCACTAGCGGACCACCCAGCTGCTGGGCGGTCAACTATGCATAGTGGACCGCCCAACCAGCGGGCGGTCAGCTCTGGAAACTGGACCGCCCAGAGGCTGGGCGGTCAGATCTGGGTAGTGAACCGCCCAGCCGCTGGGCGGTCAGGTGGAGAAAGTGGACCGCCCAGTGGACGGGCGGTTGGGGTAGATTTAAAAATAAGTTTGGGGTGGGGGCAGATTTGATAATTTGTTTTTTTTTTTGGGTATTAATAAAAATATCGGTAGTTTTGGTTTCATGCAGCACATAAATTATATGCAGTGTTTTTTTAATTATACAGTATGTATATTGTATGAAGTCAAAATTGTTAATCTTTAGTATGTTCTTGTTCATTCACTATTTTTTGTATAGGCTCCAATGCCATAATTTTTATTCTTATATTAAGTACGTAGATGTCTTGATCTGCTAACGACTTTGATTAAAAGATGAAATTTCGGATTGAGTATCATCTCTTTGATAAATATTATGATTCTATATATCTTCTTTTTTTACGTACAGAAGTCTAAATTTATTTAGACATGTACTTGCCACACGTACTCTTTACATACAAATTGTATCATCTTTTTTTTTTGATCCTGATTTCTTCCTATTTTTTAAATATCATTTAAGAAATTTTTGAATTGATTGATAATTGATTGGTCATGTCTTCATTTCTTTCTATTTTTTTTTTCTATTTTTAAGGAATGTTATTTTGTCATTTAATACGTCATTTTGTTTGAGATTTTTCGATGAAAATATTTCAAAACGATAAAAAAATGTCATTTAAGAAATGTTATTTACATGTAGATGTCATTTAATATGTTATTTACGAAATGTTATTTGTTATTTAGTATAAATTTTTATAAACGTATGTTATTTTATATGAGATTTTTTTTATTCTCATATAATAGGTTCCCGTTGCAACGTACGAGCACGATACTAGTTTTAGTTACTTCCTCAGCTCAAGTGTATGTGGCGTATTATAAAGGAAAACTATTAGGATTAGTAGGCAAAACTACTACTACTACAAATAAATTGATACTTTTTATATCTTAATCCAAAAACATAACCAAATTAGAAAAACAATGGTAATTTTTTTATATCTTAATCCAAAAACAATGGTAATTTGATATGCGCTATACAAAATTAGAAAAACAACCACCCCATTAACGCAGCGCGTCAGTGGCACAAGCGAAGACGGACCTGCTTAGGGATAAGACGGACCTGCTCAGGGATGGCGATTGAGAGAGCTCCTCTTGGCGATTGAGAAAGGCAACACGAAATAATCTCAACTATTCTGATTTCTTCCCAACTTCATTAAATTCCTGCAAACTACCAAATTTTATTGCGTATTGCATTAACTACACATTGCCTTGCCCCCAACCCCCTCCCCACTCTAAAATTTTTGAGCTACAATCAATTTTAAACGATACCTTATTCCCTTTCTCATCAGCCTAATCACCAAAACATCTCAACCCAATTTCTGATTCTGTTACAAGCAATGGAGAGACCATTCCCAAACTACGATCAACAGGCGCATCAGGGCTGTGTGTACCTTCCGAAAAATGGGATTCATGAATTTCTGGTTGAAGGTCTCAACAAAACTATAAAGGTAGGAGCTCTAGATTTTAACAGGAATGGAGGTGGCTCCGTCTAGGAGGTACAACGTTACCTGGCTAGACGATATGGAGGACCAATAGACCAGTATAGACAGCGTCGCTGTTCACGCAATACCTATATGATACGGCTCCCTCCCAACCTTGACCGACACCATGTAATAACCAATGCAAATCTGTGGGGCATATTAGCAGGATGGGAGATATCACCATGGAACATGGAACAGTGTGCCTTCTTACAACCAGGTGGATTTAAGGTATACATTAAAATCACCAATTTTCCTTATGAATTTTGGCACCCTTCTTTTGTCCAAATGGTAGTAGCACCGTTCGGGGATGCGGAACAAATTGACAATGAAAATCTATGGGGAGAGGATGCAACAGAAATCAATGTCACAATCAACTGCTTAGACCCCAAAAGAATCCCACCCTCCTCAACTCTGCCATTTGGGGATGAATACTGGAAGGAGTGCTTCATTAAAATTGTTGGATGGGAATACAATTATTCACCACCAGAGGAAGGGCGATATGACCCTGGTGAGGAGGAGAATGCCCGGGACTCGCTTATTGCAGCTCATGAGCGCATGAATCGGCTCCGAGAACAGCGCAGAAGGAATCAAACCCAGTCTCCGGATAGCTCGCAATCCTCTTCTCCGGTTCAGGGTGGACCAACCCAAACCTTGAGCTATTCTGGTGCACAAGAACCAATCCCAGCCAAACGAACACCGTCAGACAACGGTCACATGCTTAGCAACGTACACACAGCACTCCTGCGAAACCAGCTCCAAAGCAACCCCTTTGCACCAGAAGAAAGCTGGCAAACTGAGAGGAAAGCACTTCCCCCTTCTAGTAAAACATGGGAGGTACTTTCAGAGAAAACAGATAGTATTTCCGTTAAGGTAGGAGAGGTTCCTGTCGTATGTGAACAAGTGCTCATCTCTACTCTTTATGTGGGTACGCATGCTATCAGCAATTATATAAAAGGGGGTCAATGCAGTCTGACGCATCAGCTTACACAAAGCAGGCCAGCCTCTTTTAAAAACAGCTCCAGCAGAAAGTGCCGAACTCTCTTTAAGACCCTTCGCTGTAGGAAAGCAGGCCTGAAGTCCCACAAAAAGCCCTTTAAGAAAATATCCTCTTACAGCTGCAAAGTGAATAATTGCAAGCCCAACCACCCAAGTACTGGACTGCCAAAACAACCCATATATCACCACCCAAACAGCCCACTCAATTACCACTCCAAAATCTCATTCTCTCTCATTCACGCAACTTCCAAACAGCCCAATACCAACCTCAACACCACCATGGCAGCATCTGATAAGGAATTCATTGCACAATTCGAAGCTTTGAGTTCTGGTCCCTCCAACAACGCACCTCCAATCCTCTCACAAAACTTTGTCCCCAGCCAAAATCTCAATCTCTGTGCAATTGTCAGAATCATCTCAGACCGACTAGGAATTGAAAATCAGTTCTCATCCACAATGAGAAAGGCATGGGCTATCTAGCCGGCCACAACAATCTCTATGGTAGAACGAAATGTATTTGTGGTACAGTTCACCAATGAACAAGAGCTGACAAGGGTCATGCATAGGGGCACCTGGATTTATCGAGGGGATGTAGTGGCAGTGAAGCGGGTCCTTAGCCAGTCGGACCTCCGATCACTATGCGTGAATAAAATTGAAGTCTGGACCCAGTGGCACAAAATACCACATGATGCGATAACTAAAGAAGGCATTGAGGACCTGGCAAGGAACATTGGCACACCACTGACAGAGGTCAGTGAAGTCTTCTCGGGATTCAGCAAATACTATAGAGTCAAACTGGAGATCGATGTCGATGCCTCGTTGAAAGACATACAACAGGTAACACATCCATACCTTGGCGCGCTCTCTATATACATAGTGTATGAGAGACTTTGCAAGTTATGTCTATATTGTGCAAGGATAGGCCATGACCACCTAAACTGCCCTAACAGTACCAGAATGGAACAGCTCAAGAGAGACCCGAGGTATAGAGACAGACCGGGCATGAAAGAAAGTACCAAATTGAGGGTAGGTTCCTGGATTAATGACTCCACCCTTATTCCAGAAATTACTGATGCAGACACCAACCCCACATACACCAACAGTACCATTCCACCACACCCCCCATACACCAACAGCTCCACTCCCAACCCGATCGCCCAAACCACACAGCCTACAGGAGAGACTATACGGTATCGAAGACATCAGACAACAAGCACGGCCACACTAGACTTGACCTGATAACAGACCCCAATACTAGTCACACTTCCCATTCAAGAACAAGGCAAATAATCAATGATCTAGAGGCAAATGAGAACCAGCAACCTAAGAAGAAACGGGTTATGGCGGCGAGCCCAAAATCGCCCCCAAGTCAAATATGAATCTACTCTCATGGAATTGCTGGGGTGCCGGAGGGCCCCGGAAAAGACAATTCCTAAATGATATCCTTCGGTCAACAAGAGCTGAAATCGCATTTATTGTAGAAACAAAAAGCTCTTCCCAAAAATCCAATAACTACATCTCTCATCTAACACTCTCAAACTATGTATGTGTCCCCTCTCGAGGCCGATCCGGCGGCTTATGGCTGCTGTGGAGCCAAAACACTCATGTTAGGCTTATTCGGAAGACGAGGTACTACATATATGCACAAATCCGACCACCCGACAAACCACCATGGATCCTACTGGGGGTCTACGGTGACCCATCCCACTCACAAAACAGTACACTGTGGCAAGAAATAAATGAAATCATAGAAAAAGAAAAAACAGTATGTCTTATGGGAGATTTCAATGTTGTGACAATGCAGCATGAGAAATATGGAGGCAACAATGACCTAAACAGCAGCAGCCGCAGTTTTAGGCAACTTCTGCTTGAAACAGGGCTGATTAATCTCGGGTATAAGGGCCCCGCGTATACCTGGACGAACAAACAACATGCATCAGATGCAATTCATCAGCGTTTGGATCGGGTACTGGTGACAGATGCTTGGTTTCAGTTGTATCAACATGCCTACGTTAATCACCTACCCCGTATCAGACTGATCACACACCGATTCTCTTGCGAACTCAAGACAGACAGGCAACAAAGAGGAAGTTTCGGGTTGAAAGTTGGTGGTTTGGAGCAAATGGGTTTGAGGAGGCTTGCTTAATAGGTTGGCAAAAAGAGCAGCAAGGCTCATGGGAGGAAAAGACTAAACAAATGAAGATATCCATAAAGGAATGGGCATCGGATATCCAATCTCCCCAAAACCGCCTGATAAGTTTACAAAAAGCCATCCTTCAACACCAACCACTCCACCCATCAATGCAAAACCTAACGGTAGAAGAGAACCTGTTAAGAGAATACTATAAGACTGAGGAGGAACTGGCCTTGTATTGGCAACAACGTGCAAAGGTCCAATGGCAAGTGCAAGGGGATAGAAATACTGCTTTTTTCCAAGCAGCAGCAACCCATAGAAGGAGGTATAACACCATTACTCACATTCAAACACCGGAAGGGACAATAGTGTCCAGCCACTCTCAGATCAGACAAACATTGGTAAATTACTTCAAGAGTATTTACTGCCCACCCCAAATAACTGAACCCCCGAACTCAACCCTTTTCTTCGAAAACCTCTCTGACCTAAACTTCAAGAAAATCCCAGAATCAGCGCATATTGCTCTTATTGCAGGCCCTTCAGAAATGGAGATAAAGGCTGCACTTGATGACATGGGTCCAGATAAATCCCCTGGACCCGACGGAATTAGTGCAAGATTATTACAAAGGTACTGGGCTGTTTTTAAGGAGGATCTGACAAAAACAATTCAGGAGGCTTTTAGTTCAGCATACGTACCAGCAGAGTGGTTGCCAAGCTATATAACTTTGATCCTGAAAACAGAAGAAGCGGTCCAACCGAAGGATTACAGGCCAATTACAGTCGGTAATATCACCTACAGGCTACTAATGAAGATATTGGCAAGGAGGCTGCAGATTCATATGAAGGAGATCATTTCTACAGAACAGACCGCCTTTTTAAAAGGTAGACACATATCTGACAACACTATTTTGGCACGAGAAATCATACACTCCTTCCAAACCCGAACATATGGGGATCAGTCCTTCATGCTCAAGGTGGATGTCAATAAAGCCTTTGACACGGTGCAATGGCACTTTGTCTATGAGGCAATGAAAGCTGTCAATATGCCACAACAGCTCATCAGTTTGGTTAAGAATTGCTTGGAGGGTAGTAGAGTGACTATTATAAACAATGGCACGGGGGATGGTTTTCTTAAACCAACACGGGGGCTCCGGCAGGGATGTCCATTGTCTCCTTACCTTTTCATATTGGTAATGGAATTCCTAACCAAGGGACTACAATTGGCACAACAGAGAGGTACAATTCGAGGGATCTGATTGGCGAGATCGGCTCCAATTATTACGCATGCGATGTACGCGGATGATCTAGTATTAATGGGTGAGGCAACTGTGCAAGAGGTAAATGAGCTAAAGCGCATCCTAGGTGAGTTTGAAACACATACGGGGTTACGGATCAACCCTGACAAATCCACCCTGTGGTTCAGCAACCAATACAGTGAGGAATGTCAGATAGAGATCCGAGAATCACTACAAGCGGCACTAGCAAAAGACAACGAGAAATATTTGGGGGTCTATGTGGGGCCGGCACAGAATGCATTGACCAAAAATTCAATACTGGATAGGTTCTATTCTAGACTCTCTGAATGGAAAATGCACATGCTCTCTTACGCGGGACGCCTCACACTAATCAAGTATGTACTCATATCTTTACCAGTATACCATATGTCCATATCTCTACTGCCAAAACAAACAACAAAGGCTATCACAGCTTTGATCCGCAAATTTCTTTGGGGAAAGATAGGTAGAGATAGGTATTTGGCACTTATTGGATGGCATATATGTTGCAAAAAGGAGGAGGACGGACTAGGCATACGTGATTTAGAGCAATTCAATAAGGCTCTGTTACTTAAGATTGTATGGCAGTTGGCAGAGAACAAAGATCGGTTATGGGTCAAAGTCATGCGGGCGAAATACTTCCCCAAAGGGGGTTTTTGGGGGGTTAAAAATTTGAAAGGATGTAGTCAGTTGTGGAGGACGGTACAAAACCTCAAGGTGTTTTTCATGGGACAGACGGAATGGCTTGTAGAGGACGGCACAGGGGTACCGGCATTGAATCAACCGTGGTTTCCAGGATGGGAAATCCAACGCATCAATACCAACCAACAACGCGATGCCACTGTGGCCATGCTCTATGACAGTAATGAGGGTACGTGGAGGCAAGCTCTGATTGAGGAACTCATGGGAAACCAAGCATTTTGATGTGCGCAAAGCGCAACGCAAGTTTCGGTACGCTTGAGGGCGCACCTTTTAAAACCGCGTTTACACTCCACGAGTAAGGGATGCAAGTGCACAACCCCTATCGGGTAGTATAATCGGGTATCGATCCACAGGGACGGGCAATTACGAGGTTAGAATCTATCGAACTTAATCAAAAACTAGAAGTGAGAAATGGTTTTGTTTGGTATTTAATTTCCTAAAAAGGTAAATTCAAGCAATTCAAACAATTCAGGAAGATGTAATAAAATGCTAGAAGAAATGTAAATTGTGTTTTGATTATGGATAAAAGGCGTTTCCAGGGTTTCAGATTTCATCACTGATCTGCCTCTAGTGGTACGGCCCGTACCAAGGTGGTACGGCTAGGCCGTACCTCACTTGGTAAGGCAAGGCCGCACCACTCTGGTAAGACCCGTACTGGCTTCCCAGAACAGAGCTTACCAGTTCGAGTTGATGCATTTCCTTGCTGGTACCTTGTGTTAAACTCTTTAGAAAGGTTCAATTGACCATACCTAAGGTTCCTAACCCTCAACCATCGTTTATTGGATCAAGATCTAGGTTGGAATGCAATTGAGTGCCTTTTAGGGATTTCTACACCTCAACTCTCGTGTGTTGGTACAGATCTACCATAGCTGGTTGATTGGAGACCTAAGGCACCCTCTAATCTGTCGATTAGAGAAGAATTCAACCTCTCGGCTTCAATTCGAACTATTCTACCCTAAGCACTTGATTTGGATGAGAGAATGAGATGATCACGTGACCTTGATAGGTTCGATCTAAACCTAGAGGTGCATCATACACAATCACAGCAAGCAAAGCAAGAGATAGCAAAGTAATCACAATCAATCAATCAAAAGAGTTCATACAAGATACAAGTCAAAGAAAGTCAAAACAAATCAAGAATCAATCTCTAAACCCTAGAAACTAAAATAACTACTCACAGCACATGATCTGATCTAAAAATACAATAAAAGGGAGAGAGATAGCCATGGATCGAAGAGATCGAGAGGAGGAAGCTAGATCCGTCGAGTTTCGCCTCTTTCCTCTTCCTTCCTTCTTGCTCCTAGCTCCTTAGCTCTCTTTCTCTCTCTTACTGTGCTCTCAAATGGATCTGAAATGGAATCCTTCTCGAAATTGGAGAGCTCCCCGCCTTAAATAGCCTCTGCCAAGATTTGAATCTGTCAGGCCGCCTTTAGGTACGGCCCGTACCAAAGTGGTACGGCCTGGCCGTACCAGGCGTGATGAGCTGAAAATCGGCTAAGTCTGGTGAGACCCGTACCAAGCCTGGTAAAGGTCGTACCTCATCATCCAAATCGCCGTTTCTTCGTGTGTTTTGCTCCAAACCTGCAGAAAACAAACAAACACTCAGCAGTACCAAATTCTAAAGATATATCGATGAAATGCACATGATTCTGGTGAATTAGGGCACGAATCTGGTACTAAAACAGGCCTAAAATAGACTAAATATGCGAGGTATCACATTTGATAGGTGTATTTTATATACACCATCGATCTAGTTTTTATCATAAAATAACACCAAATATCTTGTATTTTGAATATAAAGTGAATAGAATACACCAAGAAACAAGTTACTGCGTTCGCTCGATGTTTCAATGCAGGAAATAGTGCAAAATGAAGAAAAATCGCCCAGTGCGGACGCACTGATAGCCAGTGCAGACGCACTCAGTACTTAAGCCAATTTTTCAGCGTCGCAGACATCACAGATGAAAAATCCGAGCGCAGTGCGGACGCACTCACCTTCAGTGCGAGTGGGGTCATCCGCACTCGCTACTTAGCCGATTTTTGCAACTTCCAGAATTTCCAGAAAAATAGAAGATTCAAGGCCAGTGCGGACGCACTGAGGAAAATTTGCAGAAAATCCAGAAAAGGAAACTTGGAACCAAAGGAGATTTGGAGCCAGTGCGACCCAGACCACACGCACTCATCTCCAGTGCGGACGCACTGGACTCGCAGACAGCCAGAAATTCGTATTTTCAAGAGGTTTCCTATTCTTGGCTTCCAAGGAACACGTTTTGGAAGGCCAATAATAGACATGACAGTCTGAGGAGTGCACCCACTAACTCCACTTCTATCCTCTAAATTGGGCAAGGCCTTTGGCTATAAAAGGAGAAGAATTTCATCTCTCTCATCATCCATTATTTTATCCATCTTTCCACAAATTGAGAGAGAGAGATCCTGCAGAAATTCTCGAAGGCTTTTCACGGAAGGAGAAGAAGAAGATTCAAACAAGGAGTCGGCAAGATCGAGGTTTTAGATCTAAGAAAGGGTGTAATCATTTCTTTATCTTATTTCTTATTGTTTTTGCCAAACTTTGTTATGGATCTCTCCAAGAGAGAGTAGTTCTCTTTCTAGGGGTTTAGGTCAATGCATGAACTTGTTTAATTCTAGCTTATTCGGATCTTTGTTTTTATTATGATTGTGTTATCGGATTTGATTGTTAATTTCTGTGATTTATTCTTTATGAATTTCATTAGTACTTATTCCTTTGAGTTCACCTGGTTAGGGTTTATTGAATTGAAGTAGTTTTGAAATCGCGTTGATCGTGTTTTTCCGCTTTAAGTTTATTAAATTCCGACATTGGTCAAGTAGGAGACTACTAATTGAAACCATAAAGACACACCTTAGGATTGGGTTAGAAGCGACCGTACTTTGATATCCAATCCGGAACTATAGAAATTAAGGTTAGGATTTTGGTGAAGGACCGAAGAACAAATATTGATATATTGCTTTGAAGCATGAGATTAAATATCCCTCTAGGTTAGTGACATCCCTAGAATTCGAGGCACATTAATCCATCTACCCGAAGTATTTGTATTAATATTTGTTCCAAAGGCTAACATAGGTTAGAAACCTCATCAAATCAAACATGAATTTAAACAAACCGAATAAATAGAATTAGCAAGGAATTGTAGACCTAATGCCCCTAGATCTCCTTAAACTTGAAAACAAACCAATCTTTCTTCCCTTTATTTTATTTACATTTATTGTTTGAAACTCCTCTCTTTCGGGTATTGAACCCAACCTTAGGATTTTAGAACAAAACCCCCCACTTTACTTTTATTGTTTAGTTTTAATAGTAGTTTTCTTTAATTGAAAATTGGTATTTCCCTATCTCCCTGCGGATCGACACCTAAATACTACAATCGATAGGTTGTGCGCTTGCAACTAACCTATTCATTGAGTACGAAGGTTTATAAATTTTAAAGGCAAAAAGAGTACCAAATTCCTATATCTAAAATACTCAACAAGCTTTTTGGCGCCGTTGCCGGGGAGAATAGGATAGATACTAGTTTTTATTTTAGGAAAGTACTTTTTAGTTTCCTTATTTACTTTTCAGAAAATTAAAAATCCAAAAATAGTTTATTTCCTTTTGTACAATTTCTGAAATTTACTTTTTAAGAAAAATCCAAAAATATTTACTTTCCTTATTTAAATTTTCTGCAATTTACTATTCTCTATTTCTATTCTCTCTCTTTCACATCTCATCTCTACTCTTCTCTCATAGATTTGAGCACTGGCACCGGTCACAAGGAGCCAAACCGCGAAGATCAAAGCCGGCGAATCCTCTCTTTCTCAACCAATGGCAGGTCTAGATCCCGAACTAGGCATGCCACGCAACTTTGGAGAGGATGAATTTTCGGAAGGTCTCATCAACCCAAACTTTCACGATCTCAACAACAATCCACCACCTCTTCCTCCACACAACAACCAACCGCCACCACATCCACACGACAACAACAACAATGTTCCACCTATTCTCAATAACAATCCTTTGTTCGGTGTCAATCCAAACAACGGAAATGGTCGTAACCGCCAACAAGGTCATCGCTTCGGTTTTATACCTCAAGGCCAAGATCCACGCGAAATCAAGCCATCTCTCATCCACTTGCTTGGCCAAAGTCAGTTCGGAGGAGCCCTAAACGAAGATCCACATGCCCACTTAGCGGTCTTCGAAGAGTCTTGTGGCACCTTCGCTCGAGAAGGAGAAGAGCTCGACAACCTCAAGCTCAAATGCTTCCATCTATCCCTCCGTGACAATGCAAGGACATGGCTAAGGACCGTGAATCGTGACAACATAAGAAGATGGGACGACATGGAGAAGTTATTCCTAGGAAAATACTTCCCTCCATCCAAAACCCAGCACTTCCGTACAAAGATCACGACATTCAAGCAAGCCGAGGGAGAATCTTTGACCGAGGCATGGGATAGATGGGCCGAGCTTCAACGCTTGTGCCCTAACCATGGTCTTGACATGTGGTTGCTCTTCCAATTCTTCTTTGCAGGTTGCACGATCGCCACCAAGACTCACTTGAATTCAGCCGCAGGGGGAAACATGTCAAAGATGGACCCCGAACAAGCCATGCTAATGATCGAAGACATGGCGATCAACCAAAGGGAGTGGACGGCTGAAAGAGGTGGACGAACCCAAACCACGCCGGGGGTCTTAAAAACCGACGAAGCTACCGCCTTGAGAGCCCAAATAGAAGCCTTGCAACATCAAATGGCACAAATGCAAAATGCCAAATCCGTGACAAAGAAGGCTTCATGCGGAATTTGTGGGGAGGCGACTCATATCACCGCCGATTGCCAAGTCCTTATAGAAGGAGAGGAAGTCGAGCAAGTCAATGCAATGTTCTACAATCAAGGTGATAAGAGGAACGACCCGATCTACAATAAGGTTAGGCCAAACGATAACTCAAATACGTACAACCCTAACACGAGGTGGAACCATCCCAATTTCAAGTGGAGGACCGAAAATGACAACTCTAACCAATATCAAGGTAACTCCAATCAATTCCAAAATCGGTCAAACCAAAACTCGTATCAAGGACCTTTTCAAAACAACAAATTAGAGAAAATGATAGAAGGACTTGTAATCTCTCAAAACGAGTTCATGAACTAACAAAGAAACACCAACACCGAGATTTCGGATTCCTTGAGGAACTTCAACAATAGGTTTGAGTTCTTAGAAACTAAGACAAAGATGCTAGAGAACCAAATAGCACAACAAGCATCTTCGTCATCTCGCCAACAAGGCACTCTACCGG
Organism: Carex parvula; assembly: GCA_025461045.1. Classification (NCBI taxonomy): domain Eukaryota; kingdom Viridiplantae; phylum Streptophyta; class Magnoliopsida; order Poales; family Cyperaceae; genus Carex; species Carex parvula. The sequence continues at coordinate 61,975 of JAJGRW010005253.1, forward strand.
GCAAAATCGACATCAATCCAAGGGAGCAAGCGAAAGCCATAACCTTGAGAAGCGGCACAGAATACGAAGGACCAAAGATGCCCAGCAGAGATGAGTCTCAACAACCACCGAATGAGGCACAACCGCCTCAAACTCCTCTCAGCGCGGACGCAACCATTCCTAATGCGGACGCACCGGCATCGGAAAAGTCTCAATAACCAGGTAAATCAAACCCGGCCAAGGTAAAACCAACTGAAATTCCTAAGTATGTCCCACCACATAGGTTTTTGTCATTCCCTCAAGGGTTAGTTAAGAGCAAACTTGACCAACAATATGCCAAATTCGTAGAACACCTCAAGAAATTGAATATTACCATCCCTTTACCGAAGCAATTACTCACATGCCCACTTATGCGAAATTTTTGAAAGAAATTTTATCCAATAAAAGAACAATTGAGGAAGTGGGCACGGTATCCCTTAATGAGGAGTGTAGCGCTCTCTTCTTAAACAAGCTACCTCCGAAATTAAAGGATCCCGGAAGCTTTGTAATTCCATGTGTGATTGGTAATACCGAATTCAAGAGGTGCCTATGTGATTTAGGCGCAAGTGTGAGCCTCATGCCAAAAACCGTTTATCAAAGGCTAAATCTTGTCGACTTGAAAGACACAAGGATGTCATTACAACTAGCCGATAAGACTGTAAGATATCCCGAAGGAATTGCGGAAGATGTGATTGTAATGATTGGTAAGTACTTTGTCCCGGTGGACTTCGTAGTTGTTGAGATGGAAGAGGATACTCATACCCCTCTCCTATTGGGGCGTGACTTCCTTACCACAGTGGGTGCAAACATTGATGTCAAAGAAGGAAAGATATCCTTTGACATTGGGGGCGAAAAGGTAAATTTTCATATGTTTAATGCCATCAAATTTCCATCAAATGATAATGATTCTATATGTAGAGTGGATGCTTTAGATTCCATTATAGCTGCCCATATGGAGAAGGAGATGGTAAATGAACAACTGGACCAAATCCTGGAAGAAACCGGCTTCGAAAACGACACAAATGATGCAAATGACCCTCAGTGCGTCCGCACTGACTCCCAGTGCGTCCGCACTCAGCATGGTGAATTCGCAGATTCAGACATCCGAACGCAGTGCGTCCGCACTGAATTCTCAGTGCGAGTGCCCCACTCGCACTCACCAGTAGAGCCACAGTTTAGAGCCGAGGAGGAAAATGTCCGAGAGCAGTGCGTCCGCACTGACCCCCAGTGCGTCCGCACTCAGCATAATTCCGACCAGGATGCATTTCAGATTTCAGAAAATCGACCTCAGTGCGTCCGCACTGACCCCAAGTGCGTCCGCACTCATGATAAAATAGCTCAAATCGAGGGAATTTCGACCAATTCCGCACCACCAAAGGTCGAACTCAAGCCTCTGCCACCTACCCTTCTCTATGAATACCTGGGGGAGGGCGAGACATATCCGGTGATTGTCAATTCCGAGCTCAACAAAGATCAAACCGAGAAGCTTTTACACGAGCTAAGGCTTCATCGGAAAGCAATCGGCTACACAATCGACGACCTAACCGGAATTAGCCCATCCCTTTGCATGCATAGAATTCTAATTGAGGACGACCACAAACCCACTATTGAAGCTCAACGAAGGCTCAATCCGAATCTAAAAGAAGTGGTGAAGAAGGAAATCCTCAAACTACTTGATGCCGGCATCATCTATCCAATCTCCGATTCCAAATGGGTGAGCCCGGTCCATGTGGTACCAAAGAAGGGAGGCACGACGGTGGTGAAGGGCGAAGGCGACAAAATGATATCCACAAGGGTGATCACCGGATGGAGGATGTGCATCGATTACCGAAAACTTAATAATGCAACAAGGAAGGATCACTTCCCCCTACCATTCGTGGATCAAATGCTAGAAAGGCTAGCTAATCACTCACATTTTTGCTACCTAGATGGGTATAGTTGTTATAACCCGTAAAATTTAGTGTAATTAATTAATTTAATTAATTGGATTTTGACCTAATTAAAATTTTTAAGACGAATTAAACAGTCAAATAAAGAACAAATAAATAATTAGCTAAGTAGATAAATAAAACGTATGCAATTAAATTAAATAGTACAAACCAAATTATTAAAATAGATAAAATTAAATTTAAACTAGTTGCAAATTGATTAGCGAAAATAAATTAAGAATATGCACAAAGTATTAGACTTGACGGATTGAACGAGTTTCGATATTAATCGGTTGTGTAAAATAATAATAAATTGTAAATGTTGGTTGAATAAAATTCGAAATTAAGTTGAATATGTTGAATGAGTGACTCGTTACACGATTGGTCACTCAGATCGGAATTGAAAATTTGTAAACTAAAATTTTGAGATATGATTTCGGTCCGGTCCATTTCCCCTATACACCCCCTCCCTTTCTCTCTCTGGCGACAGAAACCCCACTCTCTTTGTCGCTCTCTCTTCTCTCCACTCTCTCCGCCTGTGTGCTCTCTCTTTACTCTCTTCTCTCTCTGCCTTCGGGCCCTCTTCTCTGTGCTTGTGCTTGTTTGATTCCTTACTGGAGGCTTGGATCGGGTTCGTTTTTCCCCTTTCCCGCACCTTCTCTGTGCTCTTGCTATTTTGGTGCCCGGGTGTTGTTGTTGCGTGTTGCGGGTACTCTTTGCCGCTGGCTAGACAATCGGTGCCTATTTTTGACGGCCGAAGGCGAAGGAACACCTTTGGAACCGGCCTAATTTGCCCCTCTTGCGATTTGCTCTCCCCGGGTAACCTTTAACTCCTTATTTTGGTTTTTGCCTTATGGCTTGCGGGCTGTTGCCTTGATCTGTGGCCTTCGTGCCATTTTACTTGACCTGTGGCCTTAGACCTTTTTGTTGCTTGTGGCTGTTGTTTTGACCTGCGGCCTTTGTGCCTTTTTCTGTGACTTGTGGCCTTCGTGCCTATGTGGTTTTGTCTTGTCTCGGGTGCATGTGTGTTACTGGTACTACCCCATTGCTGTTGCCTTGGTTTTGCTTGGGTGTTTGCCTTGCCTTATGACCGATTTGGCTGTGTACTTTTGCGGTTCTGTTCTGTGTTGGTTCGGTACTGTGTTGTGCTTATTGATTGTGTTGCTATACTAGTTGGTACAGCACAGTGACCCTTACTGGTAATGGGTACCAGTGACCTTGTTTTTGCTTCTGTGTTGCTCTCTGTTGAACCTGCGATACCTAGAAGAAATGGTGAATTTTGGAATTTAATAAGGGGCCGGTCCTAAAAGAATTAATTGAGTAATGGGCCTTTGATTTAATTGAAATAAGGCTTTGGGCCTTTGTTACTGTTGAGCCGTGACTGTTGTGATAAAAAAAAAAAAAATATGGATTTGGGCTTTTTAATTTTCTGTTGGGCCTTAATATGAATTTATTAATAAATTCAAAGAGGCTTGGGCCTTTATCTATTGGGCTGGCAGATTGTTAAATAGAAGGGAATAAATGTTGCCTTGGATTGACGGAATAAAATGACGGCTTTTAAAAATTTAAGTTTTAATAATGTAACCGAATAAAATCGGATGCTTATGTAAACTTGAATTTACTTCGGGAAATGATTATACCGTCCGGGTCTTGATGCCTCAGTGAGAGTTCATAACATAATTTGAACAGATACTATAAACCCAAATGGACACCTGTATGATCCCGAAACACACCCAATTAAAATAGTTTAACACATTTAGATTAATTAGGATTTTTAAATAAATTAATTAAGTAGTTAGATTTTTAAAATAAATAGTTAAGTATTTAGATGTTTAAAATTTAGTAATTAGAATTTTATAAATTAAGTAATTAGAATTTTTACATAACGAAAATAAATTGTAAAGAAAATATGTTGTTAATTGATAAAGGACGATTAATTAACAACATATTAATATTCTCGCGTCATTCGATTCCAAATTTTGTTAAGTAGGATAATTAGATAATCACGTGTTATTTTACATCTATAAATTTATCAACTTATACAAATTATTAAAAATAATTCGTACGACTTTAGAAATATTATCATTAAATAGTTTACGCTTATAAACTACGTACTTAGGATTTAAAATTTATTGTAGCTTAATTAGTTAGGAAAAACACGTTATTTTACAAGTAAGTGAATAGGAAATTAATAATAGCAAATTAAATCACGTGAATTGTACCTTACGTATTTTATCGTAAAAATATGCAATAACTTAGGTTAAAAGTCACGACTTATTTAGTTAAACAGTTTATCTTCAAATTAAAATATAATATTTAAAATTTCGGTAGATTAAATTAAACCAACTTGACCTAATTTTACGCTCCATCGGAATCGAATAAAATCGATTGAACCGATTGAGCATAACTTAAATAGTAGGGGAGTAAATTAAATTCGAACCATAGTTAATTAATTAATTAAATACGAACACTTAGTGAAATTCATCAAACGGGGTAATAAGGGTTACGAATAATTAGTTTAGACTCTAATTAAGTTACGTCCAACTTACAGGTCATCCGACCTACGTAGATTCCGATCCGTGGACCGATCCCGCTGACGCTTGTACAGGAGCAGGCGAGGATTACGTGGATCCCGGAGGCTATTAGCGCGTTCTACCCCTACAGCCATCATGTGTGGGATATCTGTTTTATTCTTTCGTGGCGTACTCTTACCAGTCGACCACTTGACCTGACATCCGCACTTTTATTTATATAGCTGCATTAGAGCATGTTTAATCCTTTCTGAACTGTAAATTAGGATTTGCACAACCCCTTCTAAATTGAAAATTTAATGCTTTCTTAGGAGTAGTGTAATTTAATTAATAATATATTAGGATACTAGTTGTCCTCTTCTCGTTGAGGACAACATATTATTGCAGTTAAGCATGTGCATTGGTGAGCGTGAGATAGAAGACCGAATGACTGCTTTTCGTCACGTAGGCATGGGATGCGTGACGGTTCGTGGGTCATTGGGCTGAGGGATCCCTTGATCCCTTAGAGGTCTTACTAGAATTATTATTATTATATGCATGAGCTTGGTAGTATATCATTTTCGATCATTTTATATTTTGTGCGGACCGATCACGAGTCCGGAGACGATTCGGGAGCTATCCCCCCTACAATAGGAGCTACTTGCCTAGTACGGCTGCCGAGGTTACGGTGGCAGATTTTATTTTTATTGTTATGGGCCGCTCACGAGCCCTTGTCCCATTGATCTGGCCGGATGGAGTTTCGTCTCTGCTCATGAGGAGACGGATTGACTTATTCTTACGCCTTGCTTGTAGTTTTCTCCTATTTTATATGTTTGGTGATGAATCGTCTTAGAGTAAGGAAAACACATGGAATTAGATATAACCATCGGCTAGCGTGCACTTGCCACGGGTTGAAGTCTTGTGTGGGTAAAGCTCGATGCTATTAGGCATCGGGTATCTTTGCCCCTCTGATCGCAGTCCTTGTGTTATGTCACCTTTGAGATATAAATTCAATTTGATTGAACTTGGCACGGCACGGGGTGACAAAATTATCCGTACTATTACTATATCAATTTGTACACACGGTACCTATTTGTACTGGACTTCGGTTGAGTATAATATTGATCCTCATATTTTGTTTTGGGAAACTTTGGCATTTTGGCATAATAGGATAATCATATCATGTCATCTATTATATGTATATTTTTCTTTTATAGTACTATGATAGGTTCTACTTTTCGCAGCATATGCATTAAAAGTGAAGTATCGACTTTACGTAGATTCAAATTAAAATGTGCTTTGACTTAAGAGGATCCCTGAAGGGATAATGCTGGGTCACATACTGGGCGATCATTCGCTCATCCCCTCTTTTTTTATGGATGTGGGCAGGTACAGAGTCTGACGGTCCGCAGCAGGAGGCGTCAGGAGCTGTCCCCGACGGCCACATCGCCTGATATAGATTAGGGACCTTTGTTTAGGGTTTTGCGAGTCCGATGTTTTTGGTTATATACATTGGACTCGATAGATTATGTATCCCTTTGACTAGTTTGTGTTTATTCTATCATGAGGTGGATTGTATGGATATTATGTATGTATTTATGTTTATTTGATATTTATGACTATTGCTATTGTTTTATTCTGTTTCCGCTGTGCATTATTGTTTATATTTGTTTAGCCTTGCGTGTCATTCGATTAATTGACACAAGGCGGGGACTGATCACACTCTAATCCGGAACTCCTGGTTTGGGGTGTGACAATAGTGGATTCTTTCAAATCCCTATTCACCCCGATGATCAAGAAAAAATGACCTTTACTTGCCCTTACGGTACGTTCGCTTATCGTAGGATGCCGTTTTGTTTATGCAATGCCCCAGCTACATTTCAAAGATGGCTATTTTTTCCGATTTATTAGAAAATTCCGTGGAAGTTTTCATGGATGATTTTTCAGTTTTTGGTACCTCTTTTGATGATTGCTTGTCTAATTTGATCAAAGTTTTAGAACGTTGTGAGCAGGTCAATTTGGTGCTAAACTAGGAGAAATGCCATTTCATGGTGCAAACGGGGGTAGTTCTAGGCCACGTGGTGTCCTCCAAAGGCCTAGAAGTCGACCAAGCAAAGGTGGAGGTGATCGAAAAATTGCCATATCCAACATGTGTGAAGGATGTGAGGAGTTTCTTGGGCCATGCAGGATTCTATCGGCGTTTCATCAAGGATTTTTCAAAAATCTGCAAACCGCTTACTAATTTAACTATGAAAGATGCAGAATTTATATTTGATGAACCTTGTATTGTTGCTTTTGATAGGATCAAGAAGGCACTAATCTCAGCCCCAATTCTCCGACCTCCTAATTGGGATGTGCCCTTTGAAATCATGTGTGATGCGAGCGACTTCGCCGTTGGAGCCGTTCTAGGGCAAAGGATCGACAACAAGCCACATGTGATCTATTACGCAAGCAAAGTCCTAGATGAGGCGCAAATGAACTACACAACCACCGAAAAGGAATTCTTGGCCGTGATATTCTCTATCAACAAATTCCGATCCTACTTGGTTGGATCCAAGGTGATTGTGTACACCGATCACGCGGCAATTCGATACCTCCTCAACAAGAAAGATGCCAAACCACGCCTAATCCGATGGATCCTCCTACTCCAAGAGTTCCATCTAGAAATCAAGGACAAGAAAGGCACCGAAAACTCAGTGGCGGACCACCTATCACGCATTACCAACAAAGCAAAGAACGATGACATGCCCATAGACGATTCGTTCATAGACGAACAACTCTACGCAGTCAAACACCAAGAAGCGCCATGGTATGCGGATTTCGTCAACTACCTTGCATGCGGTTTCATACGCCCAGATTTAACCTTCCAACAACGGAAGAAATTCCTTTCGGATGTCAAACAATATTTTTGGGATGAGCCGTTGCTATTTAAACTGGGGGTAGATGGAATTCATAGGCGATGTGTACCTCACGAAGAAACTGAACAGATTCTCAATTGTTGCCACTCATCTCCCTACGGAGGACACGCTTCAAGCCACAAAACCGCCGCCAAAGTTCTTCAAGCCGGGTTCTTTTGGCCCACGCTTTTTGAAGATGCAAAAGACTATGTGCTAAGGTGCGATAAATGCCAAAAAACCGGGAACATATCAAGGAGACATGAGATGCCTCTCAACGGAATTCTAGAGGTAGAGTTATTTGATGTTTGGGGGGTCGACTTCATGGGACCTTTTCCGAGTTCTTGCAACAACAAGTACATACTTGTGGCGGTCGATTACATTTCAAAATGGGTTGAAGCCGTGGCAAGCCCAACCGCCGACTCCACCGTGGTAAGAAAACTTTTTGCAAAAACTATCTTTCCTAGGTTTGGAGTACCCCGAGTGGTGATTAGCGATGGTGGCTCTCATTTCATCAACCGCCAATTCGACGGCATCCTATTCAAATACGTAGTCAAGCACAAGGTAGCCACACCATACCACCCTCAAACAAGCGGGCAAGTGGAGGTATCCAATCGCGAGATAAAAAGCATCTTACAAAAGGTGGTGAACACATCACGAAAAGATTGGTCACTCAAACTCGATGAAGCTCTTTGGGCATATCGGACCGCTTTCAAAACACCCATAGGTATGACTCCTTTCAAGCTAGTGTATGGAAAGCCATGCCATTTGCCGGTTGAACTTGAGCACAAGGCATATTGGGCAATAAGGGCTCTAAATTTCGACATGAGGGCTGCCGGTGAAAAGAGGGTTCTTGACTTACATGAGCTAGAAAATTGCGCCTTAATTCCTATGAAAATGCCAAGCTATACAAAGAGAAGACAAAGAGGTGGCACGACAAGCATATCATAAAGCGCAACTTTCACGAAGGGGACACGGTTTTATTGTACAACTCACGCCTCCGGCTCTTTCTCGAAAAGTTAAGATCACGATGGACAGGCCCATTCGAAATAACGAAGGTATTCAACCATGGAGCAATTGAGATTTGGAGCAAAGAAACCGGGACATTCAAGGTGAACGGACATCGCCTCAAACATTTCAACCATGCGAATCCAATAGGCGAGAAGGAGATTATGGGCCTAGAAGACCCACACACTCAATAGTGAGCCCAAATCATGCCGAGCTCACGACGTAAAATTGAGCGCTTCTTGGGAGGCAACCCAAGCTTTTTATTGTTTTTCTTTATTTTTCTGCACTTAGTTTAATTTTAATTTTTCAAAAATTTAGATTCCCTAACTTTAGTAGGCTTGCAGGACGAAAAAAGCATATAAAAAAATACCTGAGTGCGTCCGCACTACCATCCAGTGCGTCCGCACCGACATAAACTGCAAGTCTGCTCAATCTGAACTTTCTACCCGAGCGAAGTGCGTCCGCACTGAAGATCAGTGCGTCCGCACCCGAGGTACGTTACTTTAATTTTTAATTTTTCAGAATTTTGGAAAATTCGAAATTTTTGGGTGAATGCGGATGGACCACCCGCACTGAGGCCCAGTGCGTCCGCACTCGGGTTCTTCTCCTTCTTAAACCGACCGAACTCTTCATTTTTCTTCGCGCCTTTTCGGTTTTAAAACCCCAAAACTTGATTTTTCTCTCCCAAAACCCGAAAATCTCGTTTTTCTTTCAAAACCTCCCTCTCCTCTCTCTTCTCTACCACTTCTCTCTTCATTTCTCGCTCTTTTCCTCTTCAAAATCGAAAACCCAACTTCTCTCAAGCCTTTTCAAGCGCCGTTTCGCTAAAACTTGGATTTGTTAGCGTTTTCTCGAAATTTTTGCGATCTACAACAAGGTTTGATCTCTCCTTACTCTTATTTCATTTAGTACTACTCAGATCTGTGAAATTGGTACCAAAATCGGAGAAATCGACCAAATGGGTGAAAAATGGTTCAAAATCGTCCCCCGTGCGAGTGCCCCACCCGCACTGCCATTTAGTGCGTCCGCACTAAGCTTGGGGGAAAACCTAACCAGACCTAATTTTCGGTTTTTTTGGCTAAGTACCCAGTGCGACCAGACCAGTCGCACTGAGAGCCAGTGCGTCCGCACTAGGCTCGGGAAAATCCAAACCAGCCCTGAAAATTTCAAATTTTAGGTTAAGTACACAGTGCGTCCGCACTAAGAGCTAGTGCGTCCGCACTCAGACCCCGAAATTTCCAAATTTTTGGTTAAGTACCCAGTGCGGCCAGGACCACCCGCATTGAGAGCCAGTTCGTCCTCACTAGGCTCGGGAAAAATCAAAAATGACCCTGAATTGAACCAAAACTGAGCCATTTGTACACAGTGCGTTCGCACTGACCACCAGTGCGTCCTCACTCAGCCCAAATTTTATCAAAAATTTCGTAATTTTTATTTCTTTCTATCTTTTCATTGCAGTAAGAATGCCGAAGAAATCATCCGCCAAGAAGCAGAGGCTTGAGAAAGGCCAAGGCAGTCGCCAACCACCTCCTTACCCACCCGCCGTGCCGCTTAATGAGGATCAAGAAATACGGCGTAACCTTCTACAGTCCCGCCGAACCCTCGAGCCATCTCGATGGATATGCCGAGACACACTCCAAACGCTCGGACTCCTCGAATCGGTGCAAATGCTCACCGAGCGGCTTGGATTGTGGGACTTTCTTTGTGACGAGGTCGACACATATGAAGCCCTCACTATCGAGTTCCTCTCCTCATACGAATTCGATCGGGCTTCACGAACACTAAACTTCAACCTCGGAGGCTTCTCACATATGTTGCACACCACCGAACTCATGGTAGCACTCGACCTACCCACCGAAAATGTCAGCCAGATACGCACCATTCTCGACTTCTACCATGACATGAGAGAGGCCCAGTTCCGCGTCTTAACATGCCAAGACGGGATCCTAGGCCAGCAAAGGGTCAAGAATGTCCTCCACCCGGCCATCCGATATCTCCAGCGGGTACTTTCTCACACTCTTTTTGCCCGAGGGGAGACCGCATCGGTCTTCAACCTCGGAGATATGGTGTATGTATGCAGCATGCTCCGACGCAACAATGGCGAGATCGAATATATGCCGCACATCGGGTACAACTTGGCCAAACACATGCAAAATGTGTCGCACAACATGCGATCGGGCGGAAAGATTCGAATCGGCAGTATCATCACAAAGATTGCCCGGCACTTGCAAATACCGACCGGTGATGATGTGGTGCCCGGTTACACACGTGTTGACCTCGATGGTCTCTTTCGGGCGAGGCTCATCCGATGGGATGATATTGAGGATGCTTGGATCAATTTGGGCCCAAAGGACAACATCCGACATCGGTTGCCTATAGAAACTCAAATCGATCCTTTGGACACCGATACTTGGAAAATTGTAGATGAGCCACTCGAGCCACCACTACCACCGCCGCCGCAACCACAACAACCACCTCAGCAAGCCGCACCCGATGCCGCACAAGCACAAGGCATGCCAACCAACCAACAAATCTGGGATTTCATGCAGACCATGAACACCTCCATCAATAACCTGAGCATCAATGTTGGTGCTCGCTTGGATAGCATGAATGGCCGCATGGATGCCTTTGACCGCCGCTTTGATGAGGTAGAGGCCGAGGCAGCCCGGGCGACCTACTACTCCCGCCGAGAATGCATGCACGCAAACCCGCATTTTGAGGATGATCCACCGACACCACCATACCAAAGACGGGCCGCTCAAAGGAGAGAGTACGAGATGGCACGGGAGCGTGAAGCGGCAAGGCTAGCGCAAGAAGCGGCGAGACTCGCACAAGAGGCCGGCAACAATGAAGAAGAGGAGAATGAGGCCGAAGACATGGACCGCGACGAGGATTGATCCCGCGCAGCACCACCACCATATCCACCATATTACGCCAGTAAAGTAGTTCATGTTTCTTCTCTCTTTTCAGTTTATTTTTAGCACTGAGGACACTGCTTTATTTAAGCTTGGGGGATGGAAAATTGTATCTGCATGCATATTTATTTTTCAGTTTGTCGAAAACTTTTTAGGATTTATAACCTTGCGTTTTACTTGACCATGAATAGGATTTGTGATTTTGAACTTAATTGCTTGCGATTACGAATTTGTCAAGACGTTTTACGAGGTTATGAAAAATAGAGTCTTGCATAATTGGACTTAATTGTCTAAAAATGCATAAAGTATAAAATCATGTTTTAAATTTTTGTGTTAAAAGTTGGCAAATAAAATTTTGATAAACTTGAGTGATTGACAAAAATTAAAAGTATTCTTGCACGATTTTTTTTCAAATTTTTAGTAAAACCCTTAAAATAATTTCGAAATAACGACATAATTTGGCAAAAAACTTTGTGGAAATAAAGGTGTTTGAAATTGAGACATTAGGAATTTAAATTTATTAGAGAAGCCATTTTAGATTTGGAAATCTTTTAGAAAAGTTAGGATATCCGTGAGTATGAAAGAATACTTAGGATGTGTGTATTCATGATATATGCATAAATGTTGAAATTTTAATAAAATTTTGAAAAATAAAAGGCGACTCCAATGACCTATGATACGGCTTCATGACGTACTTATGGTTATGAGTCCTTAGCACTCTTGCTCCGCTAGTCTCCCGATAAAATTGACATTCGTTTTAGTGGAAGGGTTAGACTAAGAGCATGCAAAGCACCCTTGAATTAGAACGGTTGGGTACGGTTAACTACTTGTAACTAACCGGTGCTTAAATGAGGATGGGGAAAATAGTGCTAAAATCGTGAAAAAGTGTTCAAAGTGAGAAAATCAAAAGCAACGAAAACAAAAGGAATATGCATGTATCAACACACGAAGTCCGTAATTATTCTTACCCAAGTTTGATTCAAGCTTGGGGGTATTTTGAAAAAATCTACATTTAAAATGGCATATCTTTTAATTTGGGTATACAAAGTTCACAAATTCAAACATTTTAAGGAAATAAAAGTTAGAGTAATCAATTTATGGGTTGATTCATAATTATTAAAGGGTTGAACTTGGAATTTGGGAAATATGCATGGAGACTTTTAAATTTTGACAAGTGTTATGAAATATAATAATAGACATTTCACCTTCTCCACCTCATCCACTATCTATTAGATAGTGTTTTATATTAATTATCTTGTTAATTGTATGGTTTTTCATTTGCTTTCTCTAGCCTATAAATAGAGATTATGTAAATAGTTGATGTTGAGATATAGATGGAGATATAATATAGAATAAGATTTAGCCTCTCTCAAGTTGTGTTTTGTTTTGTTTTATAATACGTTATCAGCACGAGTTTGCTCTAGTCAAGTTGCGACGGGATTTCGTAGAAGCACACCTAGAAGGTACTCTTTAGATTATATTTCATTAACATTACTGTAAGTAATAATATTTATTTATTGGATGAAATTTTCTTATTTTATATTGAATGAGAGTAATATTTTCATTCCCTGAAGAGAATGATAAAACAAGTACATGATAATGGCCAGAAGCTTTTGTACATATTATAGCTAGAAGCTTTTTCTAAGAGAACCTGAAGTTCTTAATCATAATTTTTTATACAAGAGAACCTGAAGTTCTTTGGCAAAGTTAAAAAAAAAAAAAAGATTCTTAATCAAAATCCTCTCTGTTTGTATGGCCGCATATTTTTTTTATTTTTTTTAATTTCCTTCTTTTCTTTACTATATTCCTTTGTTTGTAACAATATACGGTTACGTTCTGTGTGCTGATCAAAGTTATGAACCAGAAGTTTTTTTTTTCAAAAAAAAAAAAAAAAAAGACCAGAAGTTCTTATATGAACCAGAAAGTTATTAATATTTATGATAACCGGAAGTTATCAAATCAATAAAATGTCTCCAATATTTAATTCTCTTAATAACCTGAAGTTATTAAGATTTTTTTTTCTTCAATCGTTTTTTTTTATATATATCTAACACAAATGCATATTCAATTAAATTTGTTAATAATAGTAGCATTTTTTTTTATTTTGTAGTACTTATGGCAAACCTTACAAAACTTGAGTTCACTGCCCTTGATATATCGGGCAAGAATTATCTCCCGTGGACTCTCGATGCTGAGATCCACCTTACCGCAAATAATCTTGGAGAAACAATAAAAGCTGAAAATAATACCTCCCAGCAGGAGAAAGCCAAAGCAATGATATTTCTCCGTCATCATCTCCATGAGGATTAAAAACTGAATACTTAACGGTGAAAGATCCGTTAGAACTATGGACAAATTTAAAAGAAAGATATGACCATCAAAAACAAGTACTCCTCCCAAAAGCTCGTTATGAATGGATTCATTTAAGGTTACAAGATTTTAAATCTGTGAGTGAGTATAATTCCGCAATGTTTCGCATAACTTCTGAATTAAAATTATGTGAAGAAAAGATTACTGATGAAGACATGCTAGAGAAAACATTCTCTACATTTCATGCTTCGAATTTGCTCTTGCAGCAGCAATATCGAGAACGTGGTTTTAAAAAATATTCAGAATTGATATCATGTCTTCTTGTTGCGGAACAAAATAACAAGCTTTTGATGAGAAATCATCAGTCACGACCCACTGGTTCTAGTCCATTCCCTGAAGCGAATGCGACATCATTCCCTAGAGAGAAAATAACATCATTTAAAGGAGGTCGTGGAAGAGGACGTGGTCGCGGCCCCCGAGGAGGTCGTGGACGTGGTCGCAATAATGTTTGGCGACGTGATGGTCATAATCCTAAATCAAATGAAAATAATGCGGGGAGATATGAAAAGGGAAAGAACTCATCATCTTCTAAGAAATCTGAAAATATTTGCTATAGATGTGGTATGACAAACCATTGGTCACGCACATGTCGTACTCCTAAACATTTAGTTGAACTCTACCAAGCATCTATCAAGAAAAAGGGACAAGCAGTAGAAACAATTTCATTGAAAATGACCCAAATGATTTGCTTATGGATACACACCTAGATGTTTCTGATTTCTTTGAAAATGTTGATGAAGAAATTAATATTATGAAATAGTTTTAGTTTCTTTTGTTTTAGTCTTTATAATAAGTTTAGTTTTTATTTATATGTTATAAGTCGATGTTTCTCATCTTTATAATAAGTTTAGTTTTTATTTATATGTTGTAAGTCGATGTTTATCATGAAATAAAATTAGTTTCCTTTTATTTAATCTTATACATTTTCTTTTATGTTCAAAGGAAAAAGAATATGATTGGAGACTCCAAAAGAGCTATGGTAAATATTAGAGATGAATGTCTAGTAGACAGTGGAACAACAAACACAATACTAAAAAGCAAGAAATATTTTTCTCTATTGTCTTCTGCAAAGACACATGTTAATACAATTTCTGGTATTAGTAATTTAATTGAGGGCTCCGGAAGAGCTTGTATATTATTACCTGAAGGAACAAAATTAATTATAAATGATGCATTATACTCTAGTAAATCCAGAAGAAATATACTAAGTTTTAAAGATATTCGACGTAATGGTTATCATCTTGAAACCATGACTGAAAATAATATTGAATATCTCCAAATTACATCCATTGAATATGGCCAGAAGATCATATTGGAAAAGCTAGAAGCTTTATCCTCAGGATTATATTGTACGAACATTAATCAAATAGAATCAAATATGGTAAGTAACCAGAAGTTACTTGACACAAAGATGTTCACTCTGTGGCATGACAGATTAGGTCATCCAGGTAACATTATGATGAGAAGAATAATTGAAAGTGCAAATGGGCATCCCCTAAATGATCTGAAAATAATATTATCAAAAGATTTATCATGTGCAGCATGTTCTCTTGGAAAACTGATAATTAGGCCATCTAAAAATAAAATTGAAAATGAATCTCCTTCATTTTTGGAAAGAATTCAAGGAGATATTTGTGGGCCTATTTCTCCTCCATGTGGACCATTTAGATATTTTATGGTTTTAATTGATGCATCAACTCGATGGTCACATGTTTGCCTATTAGCCACAAGAAATGTTGCATTTGCTAGGCTATTAGCACAAATAATCCAATTGAGAGCAAATTTTTCGGATTATCAAATTAAGAGTATCCGGCTTGATAATGCAGGAGAGTTTACATCCCAATCATTTAATGATTATTGTATGTCAATTGGGATTAAGGTAGAACATCCAGTGGCTCATGTACATACACAAAATGGTTTAGCTGAATCATTAATTAAAAGATTGCAACTGATTGCTAGACCATTACTTATGAAATGTAATCTACCATCTTCTGCATGGGGACATGCCATTTTACATGCTGCTGCACTTATTAGATTAAGACCAACTGCATATCATAAATTTTCTCCATTACAATTGGTCTCTGGAAGAGAACCAAACTTGTCCCATCTTAAAATTTTTGGTTGTGCTGTGTATGTTCCAATTTCTCCACCACAACGTACAAAAATGGGACCACAAAGAAGATTGGGAATTTATATTGGTTTTAACTCTCCATCAATTATTAAATATTTAGAACCATTAACTGGAGACGTTTTTACAGCACGTTTTGCTGACTGCCAATTGATGAGACAATATTTCCAATCTTAGGAAGAGAAAAAGAAAAGCTGGTAAAACAAGAAATAACTTGGAATGCATCCTCAATATCTTATCTTGATCCCCGAAGTGGTTAATGTGAATCAGAAGTTCAAAAGATTATACATTTGCAAAGAATAGCAAATGAGTTACCAGATGCATTTACAGATACAAAAAGAGTGACTAAATCACATGTACCAGCTTTAAATGCAACTGCTCGAATTGATGTAATCCCAGCAGAGGTAACTATACAGAGAAAATGTGGAAGACCAATTGGTTCCAAAGATAAAAATCCACGATAAAAGAAAGAGCAGAATAAAGCAGTTGGTGCAACTCCAGAAGAGATTAATAAAATCCCAGAAGAGATTGATAAAACCCCAGAAGAGGTTGATGAAGTTCCAGAAGAAACTCAGGTACCTAGTGATTATGAGATCTCAATAAACTATGTACAGAATGGTACAATATGGAACCGAAATGAAACATGTACTGATGAAATTTTTGCATATGCTATAGCAATTGATGTGCTAAATGAGGAAGATTATGTGCCAAAAACTCCTGAAGAGTGTATGCACAGAAATGATTGGCCAAAATGGAAAGATGCCCTGAATGCTGAATTAGATTCGCTTGAAAAATGCAATGTTTTGGACCTGTAGTCTTAACCCCAAAAGATGTTAACCCTGTAGGTTACAAGTGGGTATTTGCAATAAAAAAGAATGAGAAAAATGAAATTGTGAGATATAAAGCAAGGCTTGTGGCACAAGGTTTTACACAAATACCAGGAGTTGATTATGAAGAAACATATTCACCTGTAGTGGATGCAATAACTCTTAGATTTTTAATCAGTCTCACAATCACTAAAAACCTTCAAATGCGCCTCATGGATGTAGTCACAGCTTATTTGTATGGATCACTTGATAATGATATCTATATGAAAGTCCCTGAAGGATTAAAAATGTCTGAAGCATTGAAATTAAAACCTCGAGAAATGTATTCTATAAAGTTAGAAAAATCTTTATATGGACTAAAACAGTCAGGTCGAATGTGGTATAATCGACTCAGTGAATATCTCGTAAAAGAAGGATATAAATCTAATGTAATTAGTCCATGTGTTTTTATTAAAAGATCAATCTCAGGTTTTACAATTATTGCAGTATATGTTGATGATTTAAATATCATTGGGTCTCCTGAAGAGATCGAAAAGACTGCAAAATTACTAAGAAAGAATTTGAAATGAAAGATCTTGGAATAGCAAAATTATGTCTCGGCCTGCAGATCGAGCATTTGTATAATGGTATTTTTGTCCATCAATCAAACTATATTCAGAAGATGTTGAAACATTTTAATATGGACAAATCTCATCCTTTAAGTACACCAATGGTTGTCCGATCACTTGATATAAAAAAGGATCCTTACCGTCCCCGAGAAAAGAATGAAAAAGTTCTTGGTCCAGAAGTACCATACTTAAGTGCAATTGGGGCTTTGATGTATCTTGCTAATAATACGAGACCTGATATTGCTTTTTCTATAAATGTACTAGCAATATATAGTTCTGATCCAACACGCCGACATTGGAACGGAATTAAACATGTATTTCGTTACCTTTGCGGGACACGTGATATGGGACTATTTTATCAAAAAGATACAAAGTCCAAATTAGTTGGGTATGCAGATGCAGGATATTTATCAGACCCGCATAAAGCTCGATCACAATCCGGATATGTGTTTACATATGGCGGTACTGCAATTTCATGGCGATCGACAAAACAGACACTCACGGCAACATCATCAAATCATGCTGAATTAATTGCTCTATACGATGCTGGTCGAGAATGTGTCTGGTTAAGATCAATGATCCAACACATCCAGGAGGAATGCGGGCTGGAGTCAATCAAAGGAAGTCCGACAGTACTTTATGAAGATTATGCAGCATGTATTGCTCAAATCAAAGAAGTATATATTAAAGGTAACAGAACCAAGCACATCTCACCAAAATTCTTCTCAACTCATGATCTACAAAAGGATGGCTTGATAAATGTTTGTCAAATCAGATCAAGCGACAATTTGGCAGACCTATTCACAAAATCATTGCCAAGAAAAGTGTTTGAGCAACTTTCACAGAAGATCGACATCCGTCGCTTAAAAGATATATGTTAAAATGAGGGGGAGTATTATACACGCTGCACTCTTTTTCCCTTCACTAAGTTTTGTCCCACTGGGTTTTTCTTAGTAAGGTTTTTAATGAGGCAGCATAACTAATCCGGAAGTATCAGTTAATTCAAATTGGTCCTGTAGTACCAAATTAATATTTGTCCTGCAGTACAATATTAATAGTGTATAATATAAGGTAAAATATCTAAGGGGGAGTGTTATGAAATATAATAATAGACATTTCACCTTCTCCACCTCATCCACTATCTATTAGATAGTGTTTTATATTAATTATCTTGTTAATTGTATGGCTTTTCATTTGCTTTCTCTAGCCTATAAATAGAGATTATGTAAATAGTTGATGTTGAGATATAGATGGAGATATAATATAGATAAGATTTAGCCTCTCTCAAGTTGTGTTTTGTTTTGTTTTATAATAACAAGATCATACAAGTTTTTCATTTTTGAGAAATATATATACTTGATATAGGGTTGAATTGTAGATCGAATTGTAACTCAAGTTTAAATGTTGCTTGGGGACAAGCAAAGTTCAAGCTTGGGGGTATTTGATAGGTGTATTTTATATACACCATCGATCTAGTTTTTATCATAAAATAACACCAAATATCTTGTATTTTGAATATAAAGTGAATAGAATACACCAAGAAACAAGTTACTGCGTTCGCTCGATGTTTCAATGCAGGAAAATAGTGCAAAATGAAGAAAAATCACCCAATGCGGACGCACTGACAGCCAGTGCGGACGCACTCAGTACTTAAGCCAATTTTTCAGCGTCGCAGACCTCACAGATGAAAAATCCGAGCGCAGTGCGGACGCACTCACCTTCAGTGCGAGTGGGGTCATTCGCACTCGCTACTTAGCCAATTTTTGCAACTTCCAGAATTTCCAGAAAAATAGAAGATTCAAGGCCAGTGCGGACGCACTGAGGAAAATTTGCAGAAAATCCAGAAAAGGAAACTTGGAACCAAAGGAGATTTGGAGCCAGTGCGACCCAGACCACACGCACTCATCTCCAGTACGGACGCACTGGACTCGCAGACAGCCAGAAATTCGTATTTTCAAGATGTTTCCTATTCTTGGCTTCCAAGGAACACGTTTTAGAAGGCCAATAATAGACATGGCAGTCTGAGGAGTGCACCCACTAACTCCACTTCTATCCTCTAAATTGGGCAAGGCCTTTGGCTATAAAAGGAGAAGAATTTCATCTCTCTCATCATCCATTATTTTATCCATCTTTTCACAAATTGAGAGAGAGAGATCCTGCAGAAATTCTCGAAGGCTTTTCAAGGAAGGAGAAGAAGAAGATTCAAACAAGGAGTCGGCAAGATCGAGGTTTTAGATCTAAGAAAGGGTGTAATCATTTCTTTATCTTATTTCTTATTGTTTTTGCCAAACTTTGTTATGGATCTCTCCAAGAGAGAGTAGTTCTCTTTCTAGGGGTTTAGGTCAATGCATGAACTTGTTTAATTCTAGCTTATTCGGATCTTTGTTTTTATTATGATTGTGTTATCAGATTTGATTGTTAATTTCTGTGATTTATTCTTTATGAATTTCATTAGTACTTATTCCTTTGAGTTCACCTGGTTAGGGTTTATTGAATTGAAGTAGTTTTGAAATCGCGTTGATCGTGTTTTTCCGCTTTAAGTTTATTAAATTCCGACATTGGTCAAGTAGGAGACTACTAATTGAAACCATAAAGACACACCTTAGGATTGGGTTAGAAGCGACCGTACTTTGATATCCAATCCGGAACTATAGAAATTAAGGTTAGGATTTTGGTGAAGAACCGAAAGGCGAAGGCAAATCCTAATTAGGACACCTTAGAACAAATATTGATATATTGCTTTGAAGCATGAGATTAAATATCCCTCTAGGTTAGTGACAGCCCTAGAATTCGAGGCACATTAATCCATCTATCCGAAGTATTTGTATTAATATTTGTTCCAAAGGCTAACATAGGTTAGAAACCTCATCAAATCAAACATGAATTTAAACAAACCGAATAAATAGAATTAGCAAGGAATTGTAGACCGAATGCCCCTAGATCTCCTTAAACTTGAAAACAAACCAATCTTTCTTCCCTTTATTTTATTTACATTTATTGTTTGAAACTCCTCTCTTTCGGGTATTGAACCCAACCTTAGGATTTTAGAACAAAACCCCCTCACTTTACTTTTATTGTTTAGTTTTAATAGTAGTTTTCTTTAATTGAAAATTGGTATTTCCCTATCTCCCTGCAGATCGACACCTAAATACTACAATCGATAGGTTGTGCGCTTGCAACTAACCTATTCATTGAGTACGAAGGTTTATAAATTTTAAAGGCAAAAAGAGTACCAAATTCCTATATCTAAAATACTCAACAGCATTGCAGCACATACAAGAATCCGCACGACCACCGAAAGAGCAAGCAACTTTCAAGGATAAACTGATATGGACACCAAGCAAGGGCGGGGTTTACACTTCAAAAGAAGGATATGAGATTCTCAGACAGCAGACTACACAACCACCTGTTTATGAGGAGAATACAATGGCTGTATTTAGGAAAGTGTGGGCATGGAAGGGGCTGCTGCCACGAGTCCAAACTTTTCTTTGGAGAGCAATACATGGCGGTTTACCAACAGCCACTGTACTGCACTCTAGGATAAGAGCAATCAGCCCAACTTGTCAGAGATGTAATGCTGAAAATGAATTTCTAATGCACCTTTTCTTCTTTTGTGATGTAGCACGTGTGACCTGGTACGCTTCCTCTTTTGCTCTAAGAGTAGACAACCTGCCTCTTGATTTCACTAAGGCACTGCTGGATATCACACAAAATCTGGCGGATGAGCAGGTAGTTGAATTCTGCAACATGTTGTGGAATCTTTGGAAGAGCAGAAATGAAGAACTCTTTGCAGGCAAGAAACCAGAACCTCGAGGAATCATAAGCAGGACAAGGACAATGACAATACCAGTGCGAGACCCGCCTGAACAGACCCCACCAGCAGCTATACTGGTACAAATCCCAACAGGGGCAAGAACGGTACTGATAGATGCATCGTGGGATCCTACAGGAAGGTCAGGTATTGGGGTTATGTTGTTTGATGGGATAGGGAACCTTGAAAATGTTGTGTGTTGCAAATTGGATGCATCTGACCCCTTCCATGCTGAAGCCCATGCACTCCTCACTGCATTGCAACTGGTACAAGGAGACGAGCACTTCACAGAGAGGAGAACATTAATCTTCTCAGATTGTAAGCTTCTGGTACAAGCTGTACATGAACAGGAGGGGGACAACATACCATCTTGGAGAGCCCAAAGCACTGTACATCAATGCATTATCGAATGGAGAAAGGTCAGCCACACAACACAACTGCATCATGTGAAGAGGAAGGCATTGACACAACCTCACAGACTGGCAAATGGAATTAGAAATGCAACAACTGAGATGAATGCACTACAATTAGTTAATCACTTAGGAATTGAGAGACACCTCTTAAATGAGTTTTTTAGAGTGTTCTCTTAGACTAAGGAAAGTAGGAATAGAGTAATGTAACTTAGGAAGTAGTTAGGCATGCCAGTTAAAAGGCTGCACTGTAATGTAAGAACCTTTTCAATTCAATAAATCATACCTACGGGTTTTCCCCAAAAAAAAAAACAATGGTAATTTGATACCCTGAGGGTGTGGGACCCAGAGATACTCAGATGATGATTCACCAAGGAGGGGGCAGAGATGAAGTCTAATGCCAAATTGCCAATGATAAAGACTTTGACAAACTAGTTTTGGCCGATATTTTTATTAATACACAACACAAAAAAATTATCAAATCTGGCCCTACTCCAAACTTATTTTTAATCTACCCCAACCGCCTGTCTGCTGGGTGGTCCAGTTTTCTAGCTGACCGCCCAGCTGCTGGGCGGTCCACTGGTGTGTTTTTTTTTTTTTTTTAAGAGACAATATAAATATCAAGATGCTGAATTCTTAACGCTAAAAATTCAGATTTTTTTTAAATATTAGTTAGATTACTACTTTTAAGCATATTTATACTAAAATACGCTAAATTACTTGGAATTATGTTAAATTACGTTGAGTTACACAAAATTACTTTAAATTACACTAAATAACAATAACTTCGCTAATTATGCTGAAATACAGTAAATTATGGTAAACTACGGAAAATTACGCTAAAATAGACCGATTCTATGCCATCTTTCATGAATCTTAAAAAATAGTAAAAAAATTCCGAAAATAGTAAAAACTGGTATTCTACAAGTTCATTATGTAACTAATTTACTGAGCTACTTGGATTGAATGATAGAAATGAAAATCTTAATCGGAAACTTCAACTCAAGTTTTGAGGCTCTTCCCTTTGTTTTTTGGCGATTCTAAATTTTGAAATTCAATATAGCTGGCACGAACGCATCCGCATTTTTGCAAGCTTTCCGAAAAGTGGTCATTTGCTGAAATCAGACACTCGAGCGCCGTTTTATGACCGTTTGAAGTTTCGTCGTCGTTTTTCGCATTTTTAGTGAAGATATCGTCCCTATTCATATGTAATTTATTATAATTTACCGTATTTTAGCGTAATGTAATGTTATTTAGTGTAATTTAACTTAATATAGTGTAACTCAACGTAATTTAACATAATTTCAAGTAATTTAGCGTATTTTAGTATAAATATGCTTAAAAGTAGTAATCTAACTAATATTTTAAAAAAAATCCGAATTTTTAGTGTTAAGACTTCAGCATCTTAATATTCATATTGTCTCTCTAAAAAAAAAATAATGAAAAAAAAATTCACTAGCGGACCGCCCAGCTGCTAGGCGGTCAGCTATGCATAGTGGACCGCCCAACCAGCGGGCGGTCAGCTCTGAAAACTGGACCGCCCAGCCGCTGGGCGGTCAGGTGGAGAAAGTGGACCGCCCAGTGGACGGGCGGTTGGGGTAGATTTAAAAATAAGTTTGGGGTGGGGGCAGATTTGATAATTTGTTTTTTTTTTTTGGGTATTAATAAAAATATCGGTAGTTTTGGTTTCATGCAGCACATAAATTATATGCAGTGTTTTTTTAATTATACAGTATGTATATTGTATGAAGTCAAAATTGTTAATCTTTAGTATGTTGTTGTTCATTCACTATTTTTTGTATAGGCTCCAATGCCATAATTTTTATTCTTATATTAAGTACGTAGATGTCTTGATCTGCTAACGACTTTGATTAAAAGATGAAATTTCGGATTGAGTATCGTCTCTTTGATAAATATTATGATTCTATATATCTTCTTTTTTTACGTACAGAAGTCTAAATTTATTTAGACATGTACTTGCCACACGTACTCTTTACATACAAATTGTATCATCTTTTTTTTTTTTTTATCCTGATTTCTTCCTATTTTTTAAATATCATTTAAGATATTTTTGAATTGATTGATAATTGATTGGGATGTCTTCATTTCTTTCTATTTTTAAGGAATGTTATTTTGTCATTTAATACGTCATTTTGTTTGAGATTTTTCGATGAAAATATTTCAAAACGATAAAAAAATGTCATTTAAGAAATGTTATTTACATGTAGATGTCATTTAATATGTTATTTACGAAATGTTATTTGTTATTTAGTATAAATTTTTATAAACGTATGTTATTTTATATGAGATTTTTTTTATTCTCATATAATAGGTTCCCGTTGCAACGTACGAGCACGATACTAGTTTTAGTTACTTCCTCAGCTCAAGTGTATGTGGCGTATTATAAAGGAAAACTATTAGGATTAGTAGGCAAAACTACTACTACTACAAATAAATTGATACTTTTATATCTTAATCCAAAAACATAACCAATAATTAAATTTATTAAACACATCATTTATCTAATATTAATAATTATAAAAAAATTACAATTTTTTACTCCATTATTTTAAAAGACATAATTATTTATTAAATCATATAATATAAAATTTTGCATAAATCTTGTCTGAATGACTGAAATCACTAATTAAAAAACTATATAAAATGTTTGATAAATATATTATATAGAAAATGACTAAATAAAAATTATATATAATATTATATAAATCAATCCAATCCAATCAAAATAATTAATATTATATATTTATGCCTACAAATAAAAGATTTATTATATAAAATGATACATATTATGCAATTGGAAATTGTATAAATCCATATCTTTTGCCCTGACGAATTAACGTTACGGTCAGATAATCAAATAAGAGAAATTTATATATATTCCCATCAAATCTTCTCTTTTTAAATATATCCTCATCATCATTCTAAATTTAATTATATCCCCATCAAAACTAAATAGTTTTATTTATATCTACATTTCTTCATTTAATCTCTTAAAATTTAAGATAAAATATTAATGAGTAGAACTAGAGTGTTCCCTTTGTGAGCTTAATTCAAAAATCTATTAAATTGACTTCAAACGATATATTCAAACCGTTAAAATGTCAAATTTATAAATTTTCGAACTAATTTCGTATAAAGTCACGCGGTAAAAAAATAATGGTTTATAAGTTAATTTTAATGTGTTCATTTTTTATCATTTTTTGACCGCTTAACTTTATATTAAATTAGTTTGAATTTATAAATTTGACATGTAAACTTATCACTCATGAAGTATATCAGTTTCAACAGTTTGAATGCGTTGTTTGAAGCCAATCCGATAGATTTTTTAATTAAGCTCACAAAAGACTTGGTGAGCTTAAGAACACCCTAGTTCTACTCAATATTAATAAAATCTTTCCTCCTCCTAACGCTCTCCCTCTCTCCCCTCCCAAGTCTCTGAAATTTTTATTAATAGAAAATAAAATAAAATAAATATTGACATTGAAGAATATTTTTGTGGAAATTCGAGATTTAGCAAAAACGTGATGGTTCATAACGTCAAGGGCACTGTAGCTGGACGTTATAAACCATAACGTTCAGTTAATCTGATCGCTAATGATCTCTAATTAACAAAAAACACTAGCTGGGCGTTATGGTCGTAACGTCCATCTACAGTATTTTTTTTTTTTTGCTAAAAAAAAAAAACCACTGTAACTGAACGTTATGGACCATAACGTCCATCACGTTTTTGCTACATTTCGAATTTCAGCAAAAACGTTCTTCAATATCGATATTTTTTTATTTTATTTTCTATTATAAAAATTTCGGATTTTTTTTAAAAACAGTAACTAAAATAATAAAAGTTAAAGAAACGACATGATTGCTTCGTTTGTTATAAAAACAGCAAAAACCGAATCCGAGATTCGGTTAAGTTATTTTTTTGCTTCACCGAATACGCTATTCGGTTAAGCTGATGGTTTTAACAGGTGATACAGTGGGTTGCCACAGAAGATCGACTGAAGCAATTTTCACCTTTTTTGGCTAACCGAATAGGGGATTCGGTTGGGTGGATTTTTTTGCTTTTTTGGCTTAACCGAATCTGGAATTCGGTGAACCAATTTTTTTGCTTTTTTGTTTTTTTGCTTTTTGAAGTACTAACAGTAATTTAATCGAATTACGTTATTACTATTTAACAATCACATTATTTAATAAAAGTTTATTACATTATTTAATCAACTAGTTTTTTTAATTCTCAAAGTTCAATCAAAATAATTACATTAATTTGCTTGAAATTTTAACTTCATTATTATTATTAAATTAATTAATTGTTTAATAAAAGTCTATTTCAACACATTATTTAATAAAAGTTTATTATTATTTTTATTAATACCCTGAAATTTTTATTATTTTATATTATTTTATTTGATAGTTTGAATATAAACTAAAAGTTTGACAATTACATTATTTAATAAAACTTTTGTTATGAATCAGGGTGATTTGGTTTTTTTTTTTATGCTATAAATAAAAATTTCGGTGAAACCTACGATTAGGGTCAAGCGTCAAGCAAATTAATGTAATTATTTTAATTTAATATATTAATATTAATTTTATGAAACTTTTATTAATTAATGTGTTCATATATCTTTTAATTTAGATATATTAATTTTATCAAGTTTGAAATTGTGAATTTGGTTGTACAAGTTTTGACCATGAAAAATAGTTTTGAATCCGTCCAGATGAGTTGTACAAGAATGTACATGACAAATAGTTTTGAAAAATAGTTGTACAAGAATGTACATTTAAAATAGTTTTGAATCCGTCCAGATGAGTTGTACATGAAAAACTATTTTAAATAAGAATGTACCTAAGTTGACCAAACTTTGACCATTTCTTACCTTAACCGAATCCCCTATTCGGTGGGAATAAAAAATAAAAAAAATAATATAAACCGAATCCCCTATTCGGTTAACACTAAAAAATCAAAAAAAATTCTTAACCGAATTGGGAATTCGGTTAATGGTGGAATAAAAAATTAAAAAATTAATGTAAACCGAATCCCCTATTCGGTTAACAATAAAAAATCAAAAAAAATTCTTAACCGAATTGGGAATTCGGTTAATGGTGGTGTTACACGGAGTTTACATACTTTATGGGATCTGTTCTGTGAAAATTTGGTTTAACCGAATAGCGTATTCGGTGAAGAGCAAAAAAATAGCTTAACCGAATCCGGGATTCGGTTTTTGCTGTTTTTATAACAAATGAAACAATCATGTCGTTTCTTTAACTTTGATTATTTTATTTACTGTTTTTAAAAATATCCAAAAATTTCGGCACAAGTCCCCCTTTGAGTCTCCCCCAAAACCCTAACACGGGCCAACCACACAGTCGTATCCAATGGTCAAGAGTCAAAAGTCCGTCCGAACTCGATTGGGTCGGTATCTACTCCCCACCAAGCTCTCGTGACAAGCACTTCATAGGCTACGTCTTTCTCAATTCATGGCTGCATTGTTGTTGGGTTATATGTTCGGTTTCTTTACAAAATGGAAGAGAGAAACAAAGCAACTTACCTGGAGTCCAGTTTAGAGTGAAGAAATTGAAGAAATATAAACATTAATTGTAGATATTTTAAGCTTGTAGCTCAATCTCATCATCAGCTTCTTGGTTGAGTCTGTTCGGGTTTTGTATTGTCTTGTGTAGTGATTTATTTATTGTTTTTGTAAAATGTTCATCGGTACATATGAGATGGGGTAGAGTGTTGGTGATCTCCCATTAAATTTCACAGAGACACTCCTACAGGTTACAGAAACTCTAGATGAATCAGGTAAGTGACACTTTTGCAATTTACTTTGGTGTCTCTGGAAAGCAAGAAATGAAGAAATTTTCGCATAAAAGAAAAACCGAGATGCCAGTTGCACGAACTGGTAGAGGTAGAACCAGGGATGCCAGTTGTGCAGGTAGATGCCTCCCGGGACCAAAAAAACAGGGTGGGTACCGGTTTTCATGCTGAGGCCATATCTTTGATGCGAGCACTTGAGCACATTACTGTTGGGGGAGGAGACACAAAGCAGATCAATTTCACGGACTGCAAATCACTGGTAAAAGCAGTGACAGAAAAAAAATTTGAACAGCTACCATCGTGACAAGCCCTTGAAACAGTTGTCAGATGTGCACAATGGTACCAGGATAATCGAAGTTGGTTGCAGATTGAGTTTATCACGCGGAAGGCACTACAAACGCCACACCAAGTTGCCACGACAAGAATACGGGAACAATCAAATCAGGGAATGCTGACAAGGGGAGAATTAGAGAGCCTTGCCATACCGACCACGCTTGACCCTGTTTATTTTAGCTTGGAATAATTCCAACATTGATATCCACCTACAGGGGCATTGCTTGTTTTAAATTTTCATTTCTCAGTTTAGACTACTGTGTGTAATTGTAATATTTGAACTCTTATTATGAATGCAACGCCTCGGGTTATCTCAAAAAAAAAATATATATATGAATGACAATGAAACTATCAGTGGACCTATGTTATTTTTTTTTTAAGTAATTAATAAGATTGCATGAATCAAGGATGCGTGTGCAGTTCAGTTTGTGGCATTTGAATAATTTATTATCAGTATGCTGTGACATTTTTTTCTGTCAGATAAGATTGCATGAACCAAAGATTAAATCAATTTTCATATGGCTGTTTCTTTTGGGTTTGATAAACCAAAGTATATTCATAATTTATGTTTCAGATTTGTACATCCAATAAGTGCTTTTACAAGTTTAGAGATCAGGAACACAGCACAAAATTCACAGTAGAAAAGTAAGAGAAAGCATAACAGTATATTGCACAATAATGCAATATATTCTGATCCCATATTAAGAAGGCTTAATTAACACCACTAATCAAAAACATGAAACAAATCAGTTCGTTATTGTGGGCAATACATGAAATACTAACAGAAAATATAAAATTCACGCACACCAGAAACAATATACTCTTCAATTTCCACTAGCAGACCTCACAGATACCATGTAACAGCCAACCTACTAAAAGCAAAAATAAAATGCGGTACAAACTAAAAGGAATAAATACTTCATTTTATCTCCTTTCATAAAATCTCCCTTCATTTTGTGCAGCCACTGGAGTTGATGAGCCACCTTCCCTTTTCTCAACCTTTCTTTCTAAAGGAAAAATATTTGAGATTGTAAATTCACCTTCAAAAACCTTCAATTGCTGGAGCTTAGAACATGAATTACTTTTAATAAACCAAGACCAAAAATAATCCTGATAAATTCAGCCCTCTTTCTTATATCATTGACCAACTCCAATACCCTTGACAATTGCATTAGAACAATTCGAACCAATAGATGTAATTGACTTGATTAATACCAGGTAAAGACAGATAGTCATTAGGAGACAGAAATTTTCACAATATATAAGGACGACAGCAAACGGTCAAAACAATTTTTTTTTGGCTTCTAAGTTTGGTAAATAGTAAATTGTCTAATTGAAACTCATAACAAAATAATATTTGTGAACTTAGTGAGTCTTGGAATCTTTCTTCCTCCGTCTCCGACCTGCCTCCACAATTCCCTTGGATCATCATCAGGAGAAGGGTGGGGCCCGATCTGGAATTCTACTCAATCGCTTTCAACAAAGTATACACCATACGCTGCTCCTCTGGCAAGCGCCTCCTTGGACCTGCTGCCGATGGTTACTTGCTCACTAGCCAAGTTGGTAATGCCGATAGCTTCTTTCTGCTGAATCCCCTTAACAATATAGAGGTTCCTCTCCCTCTTCTACCTGATTGTGATCCATATATATTTCCATTCAATTTACCTTGGTTTAATTCTCTGAGTTTTCAAATTGGCGACTATTTGCTTTACTATGAGTCTGAAATATCAGTTCGCTGTAAACCCGATAATGACAGGTGGGACATCATTGGACCTGGACGCGAGTTTCAATATCGTTGTTTCTATTTGAATGGTTTGCTTTTTAGGGTTGGGGTGCTACTAGTTTTACAAAAATTATGGATATTAGTATCCATAAAGAGCTCCATGTCATACCACCACCGGAAATATGTCCAAGGTGTGCTTTCGAGGTCCTTACCTTGTCGACTTTTGTGAAGAGATTTTGGCCGTTTGTTATGATCAATCTGATAAGTGGACTAGTTATAAATTTTATATTCACCATCTCAAATTTGGCAATGGAAAAAGGAAACCTTGTTGGGTCAAGCTTAGCAGCATTGGAGACCAAACATTATTCCTTGAAATTCCTCTTTATTTTGGTTGTGGTTTCTGTCTCAGAGCGAGTGATTTTGCTGAGTTCAAAGAGAACTGCATCTACTTCATAGGGAATATGATATTTTTTTGAGGAAAATTCATAGGGAATATGATCTATATGTATGACATAGAGAATGGTGAAACAATATCTATCGATACCCCTTTCAATAAGAGAGACCGCATTATTTGGTTTATGCCTACTTTAAACCATATGTGACATCAATGCATTTTAAGATATGTAAAGGAAACTTGGTCCAGCTGGTAGCTTCTTCTGACGTTACTTTTGCTTTCTTTTATTCTTAGGGTCTGATGTTGTTTTTTAGCTTTTGAGTGTATAGATATACTCTCATTGTTTCTGTATTAGTCCTCTTATTCAGAATTCTAAGGTACTTAATGTAAGGCAATGATGTGTCTCGAATGATTATGGAATTTTAGTGTGCTTTTGACTAGCTTTTGTTGCAGCTTTCTGCTGTTTGTATCGAATTTTACAGATAAGTAATTTTCCTTCTGATGCATTTTACAGAGAAGCATGCTCTTTGCTTTTCTGTTATAATTTGATATGTCATTATGACTTTTTGATCTCACTGTATTGGGTTATATCACTTGCAATGTTGTGTAGTAGATGATGGCAGTGTAATAAAAATCGGTTTATTTGGCCGAATATTCAGCCGTATATTCGTATTCGGTTGTAATCCGAATAGAAAACTAATATTTGGTTCTGAATATTCAGTCTAAATTTTGTATTCGGTTCTGAATATTCGGTCTAAAATTTGTATTCGGTCTTTGAATATTTGGTCTAAAATTTGTATTCGGTCTAATATTCGGTTCTGAATATATATGGTTCTGAATTTATGTGGCTATGCTGCTTGTCTTTTACTATGCTGCTGTTTATTAATATGAATTTTTATTTTAAAATCCACATATATACATGAATAAAAATCCATATATTCGACCGCATACTATATATTCGGTATTCGGTGGCCTTCCGAATACCGAATATAAACCGAATTTTAAAACACTGGATGATGGAATTTGTCATATCTGTATATTTTAGTGGGTTTAGCGTACCTTTTGGCGTACTCAGCAGTGAAATTTGACAAAAATATAGAGCATTTGAGTCTTCTATGGCATCGTGTATCTGCTATTAAACCGTGGTAAGTTTTGATGCATTTTGAATCATTTTTTATTTTTTATAATGAGAATAGAGTTTCGAACAATGACAGCTGAGGTAGTTGGAAAAATCATTTCTCACTAAAAATGAGACAAATTATTTAAATTCTTTTTCTTTTTGAGAAAAAAATGATTCAAATTCTGGTATCGACTAAAATGGTAACTTTGCGAGTTCAAAAGATGGGACCATAAATTATTTTCAGGCTTTAAGACCTTTCATAAACAATACTTGTTGGGATTCTGTTTTAGGGATAGATCAGAAATCTGTTTGGGGTAATATAAATTGAGTGAGGCTACGGTACTATGCATAGCACGGTTTGGTCCGTGCTACGGCTCAATATTTGAGTTTTCAAAATCCTAACGGTCGATCCGAACCGTTCAACATGATTATAAAATGAATATGTACATGCAAACCAAATTTTACATTTTTTCGAATTTTTTTACTATTTTTTTAGATAGGTAGAAAATCACTTGATCTGAAAATTCTGGACCATCCAAAAACAGTGATTTTCTACCTATCTAAAAAAATAGTAAAAAATTCGAAAAAATGTAAAAGTTGGTTTGCAAGTACATATTCATTTTATAATCATGTTGTACGGTTTGGATCGACCGTTAGGATTTTGAAAACTCAAATATTGAGCCGTAGCACGGACCAATCCGTGCTATGCATAGTACCGTAGCCTCACTCATATAAATTGTTCATTTATAGGGAATGGTGTGTGGCCAGTTACTAGTTTAATTATATGTGACTATAGGATGCAATTATATGTACAGTAGTGGC
Organism: Carex parvula; assembly: GCA_025461045.1. Lineage (NCBI taxonomy): Eukaryota > Viridiplantae > Streptophyta > Magnoliopsida > Poales > Cyperaceae > Carex > Carex parvula. The sequence goes on from JAJGRW010005253.1 coordinate 93,630, forward strand.
ATTAGGGTAAAATAACATATTGCACTTTTTGAATAAAATAAATGTATATTGCAAATTCCAGTTTGGCCCCTTTTGGATTCGGCAATAAGATAGTTAATGAACCACTTTCTCAATTGTTTCCAACCTTATTGGAGTACTTTGTCAAATGGGCAATAAGACAATTAAACTGACAAATTTCTTTTCCTTCTTTGGAGAAAAAACATAGAATATTTTCCATCAGTTACTGCTGGTATTTGCCATTTCTGTGCTTAAAATGGAATTAGTAAAATTGTTGAAGACTGTTGATTGGGAAGCCCAGTAGCAGCAGATGTGAAGCTAGATTTTGTACCAGCACATTACCAGACTACCAGAGTTGGGTCTTGATCATAGATGCAAATGTTATAGTATTTACAAATATTGGAAAGCATGTAAATAACATTAATTCTTTTAAACAACTTTGCAAAGAATAATAGAAAATTTTATTTATTAGTTTTACCTAATTCTATTTGACAAACCAAATTTCCTAGTAAGAATACAAGTACAGAATCACCTAACCCTATTCAATTTTATTAACACTATACTCTGGTAATTGAATTTCACCTAACCCTACTCAATTTTATTAACACTATACTCTGGTAATTGAATTTCACCAATGGAAAAATGAAATAACAAAACCCCTTCTTCAAGGGAAACCTTACAAATAAATCTGCATTTCCTGATAGGGCTGCTACATGAACAGGACGGCCCGTGGACAAACGGGCTGAGCACTCAATATTTGAATGTTGAACGAGCTGTGGTCTGAACAAGGCTCAATGTTCGGTCCAGGTTCAACTTAATTTTTTCAGGCGAACCGGATTTGGTTGAATACCGAACAGCCCGTTGAGCTGTCCAGTTCGTTGTTCATGGACAAGCCAGTTTGAGCAGCCATCGATCTCATTTTCCTTTGCTCGCCAAATCCGTTGGTTCGCCACTTCTCTCGCTCGCGCTGCCGCGCTGGCCGCCTCTCCTCAATTCAATTGACGGATCACTCGCGCAACTCGATGAATGCCGAAACCATCCAGGCTCTTATTTGTTCAAGAGATTGGTTTTATTCTGTTGACGGTGGCTTTGACTTGGACCAATTCCGTCCATTCATGCGGGCACCTTAAAGGTAAAATGCTAGCTTCAGTGTTAAACTAATTTATAATAAAATCTAAAATCTAATGAATCCTTGAATCTTATTTGATCTAGTGTTTTTAATTGGAATTCTGAAGAAGGTCAAGAAGAGCAACGGTCAAATCCTGGTCCTCAACGAGGTTAGCAACATTTATAATATCTTGGCAGGTTGGTAATGGTCAGTCAGTCAGATTTTGGTTAGATAGGTGGGCTGATCAATTTTTACTAAGTACCATGTATCATAATTTGTTTCTCAATACTTACAATCATAATATCTTGGTTTCTCAGGTGTTTGCCAATTATGGTTTAAATTTAGAATTTACTAGATAGTTAACAGGTGTTTATCTTCAAGAATGGAGAGATTCACTTACTGTATGGAGATGATCCACTAAGGATACATTCTCAGTGCATTCTTTATACTTTTGGTTGGACAATGGGAGTATTTCTAATTTTGAGTTTAAATCAATTTGGAATGCTAAAATGTCTCTCAAAATAAAAAAAATTTGTGGTTAGTTAAGAATCCACTAAGTTTACTATTCTTGGTCTCTTTCGGTTTGCTTTGTATTAGTATTTGCTCATATTGTCTTAGTCAAATGACTTAAATTGCAATTCTCATTTGCTTAGTAATCATGAGGGAAAAAAGAAAGTTAAGGATAATCCTAGTTTTATATATCTTCATGTTGTTGCCACATCTTGGTACCAGAAAAAAAAAGTTACCATGAAATTAATGGCTCTGAATCATATAATATTTGATGAAATACAGCTCACTGATGCAACGAAGAGTAGAAGTGTGCCTATTACCCAACTCTGCTTCAATGATACTGCTAATGTTCTTCATGAAATCATGGATGCTCTTGTGCCTTCTCCCTCATATTGAAATGATTTTTCTTTGTTTTTTTTTCTAGTTTTGTGTAAACAACTTAGACAGTGCATTATGGAATTTCAGTGCATCAGTGCATTATGAACTTCAGAATTTTTTTTCTAGTTTTGTGTAAACCTATAAAAGATGCATGGATTTAGGATGGAGTTTCAGTGCATTATGGGCTTAATGTGAGTTCTTTTACGTGGTAGAGTTTTTTTTCTAGAATGGAGACAAAACTCAGTGCATTATGGAATTTCAGTGCATCAGTGCATTATGAACTTCAGAATTTTTTTATTCGGGCTTTTAACTTGTGCTCTGTTTCTTTTGCTGAGAAGAATAGCAAAGACAGAGAAGGAATGTATGGAATGTATGGATAGTTTGAGCTTATGAGTTGGTTAGCACCACCAAGGAAGAGTATCGTACTTATACTAAATGAATTTGGTTAATTGGTCAAGAATCTGATTATTTATTTAGTGGAGAATTGGAGATAGCAAATGAATTTTTGACTTTTGAGGTCAAAAGGGAAAGATGGCAAATCCCAGTGGCGCCCATTTGGTTTTGTCCATTGTCTAATATAAATATATTATAATATAATTATAATGACCACGCTCAGTCAATTTTATATTGATTCAAATTAGAAGAAAGAAGTGCATAATATAATATAATATAATATAATATATTGAATTCAGTGTACTCCTTTCCCTGTTTTGGATTTTCCAGTTTGACCGATCAGTTATGAACTTGATTCAAAGAACGATTAAACAACTTCAAAGCCCGATTGATTGTCCATAGGGCTGCCCAGTTCGTTGAAGCGGGCCTGTTCTGAACAGGGCTCAGTTATGAACTGAACTCTGCTATGAACAATATAGAACGGGCCAATCATGAACAAGAATTCTTTTATTCGGGCTGATCATGAACAGGGCCTTGTTCATTTTAATTCTGAACCGGACCTGGTATGAACAGGGGGCCCGCTAATTAGCATCCCTGTTTCCTGATATTCATGAATCATCTCCAAAATAGCTCGATTGCAATTGCAAAAGTTGCAAGTGAGAAAATATTTTCCCAATCATCGGCCTCAAAATTTGATCTCCTTTTTGTGCAAGATCAATAAGGAATACTTGCGCCACCTTGCCATACTTTTCTCTGTTTCTCTCAATCCTAAAAGCCCTTTCAAGAATCCAAATTGCCTTCTCTTGTGCCTTCAAATTCCCCACTTCAACAATTCTAGTAATCGCCTCAATCCCCAATGCTTTTTCTATAGCCATGACACCCCTCTCCCATATCTCATCCTGCATTAGAGTAGCCAAAGCTTCTAGAACATTCTCATCTGCCTCACGCTCATTTCCTTCTAGTATCTTCACTAAAGGAGATATTACACCAGATTTTACCAGACAAAACGTGCTTTTTACGGTGCAATAACCACCATGAACCTCGCAACGAGTCTCTGACGAAGGATACAAGTGGAAACCTCTAGAAGATTTGGTTTTACTCAAGGCTGGTGTGTTTTGTGAAAGCTGAGACAGAGAAAAGGAAGCTTTAGCCTTGGCCACAATTGAACCTTCGGAGAGAATTTTTACTAGAGAAGAAATTACACCACTTGCCACTGATGCAGTTTGCACCTTTTTATTTGAAGGGATGGTGAACCGGATAAATAAACCAGCAATTCTCTCCACTAATAATTTGTTTGAGATTCTTATGCCTACTAAGTAGACAAGGACAGGTACCAAGTTGGCTTTCATCAAAATCTCAGTTAAATTCTCATCATTTACCGGAAGATTGCCAAGTATACCAATTGCTGCTGTTTTTTCACTGTCAGAGGCCAACTGCAAAGTAACAACTTTTACCAATATATCAATATGGGTCTCTCCTAAAAATGGTTCATTTAATTCTTCTGTACAATCTTTCGACAGATTTAACAACAGATTCAATGCTGCAACCCTGATTTCCTTGTTTTGACTCGTCAGAAATGGTAAGAGTAGGTGTCTAGCCCCATTTTCTCTTAACTTAGTCCTAGCTCTTTTGGAATTTTGGTGGCTAGTTATCCTAATTAGAGCATTCAAAAGATTTAACTTTGTTGATGCACTTGATAGGTTAAGAAGAGAGAGTGTCTTTATTGGGACCGATTTGTGAAGAAGTATATCTTCAGATTTAGCCAATGTGGCAAGAAGAGAAGAGGCCGGCTCACGTAGTGTCATTAAAACGGAAGTTACAGAGAATAAGAGTTGAAATAGGGGGGTTATAATTCCAGAATCTAGTAGCAGTTTGATGTTCTTGGGTGAACTGGAGAGGTTGTGAATCGCTCCTAATGCACAGGATTTGGCCTCCAGATTTCCACCAGTGAAGATTTTAACCAAGGGCTCGATCGAACCTAATTCACCAAGGATGGTTTTACTTTGCTCTGTTAGAAGCATCTTTGAAATAGCTGATGCCATAAGAACCTTGTTCATGTCAGAACCTGAGTAAAGCAAAATAAACACAAACTTATCAACCAAAAATATTGAGCCAAAAATGACCTCATTTGAAACGAACACAAACTAATCAAGTGTCTTTTATTTATCCAAAAAAAATATCTTTATCTTTAGCTTTGATCGATCATTCTGGTGGTTATCTCTACTAACAGACACCTTCATCGTACAAGGCACTTCAAAATATTATTCTGAGATGTTTGTGAATAGGATCATACATTGTTATACTTGATTCTACTTGCAAATATCAGAAAGTTATTTCATGTTTTGCAACTAATAGCTGACACAGTTTGAGATATGTACATGCAACACCAAACCCAAGATTGGTGTGCCAGCAAAGATATATTTGGTAAATATTGGCAAATAAGCCCTTATTAACAATAAGAATCCATTATTTATAAAGGTTATGTTGCACAAGAACAAACTCAAACAGATCCAATGTTTGTTTTCAGTCCATGAACTAGGTACATGGGACAATTTCGAACCTTAATATTAGCACTCAACTATTATCTGCAACTAACTTAAAAAATATTGGGTGTATTTTACAACAAGTGGAAATTGGCTCTGTTAAAAAAAGGACGCTAAATTTTGCAGAATTTTCACATTTCATGAAGATAACATTTAAGATAAAAACTTAACAACAGTAAACTTGTAAGTACCTTCATACAGAAGGTGAATCATTGGTAGAAAGTACCCAGCCTCGGCCATGAGAAGCACATTCTGAGTACTGTTCGACAAAATGCCAAGCAGCTTTTCCGCATTATTTTTAGCTATTGAATCATCTCCGTTTTGCAACGCGACTAGCATGACAATGCATCCTGTAATTCTGCCAATCCTTTGCCGAACTATTGACAAGTCAGAGATATCGACAAGTAAGCCTACTGCTTCTCTCCTCTCCTCTTCATCCCTCGATAAGCTCCGTACGATGCAAGAAAGAGACTTCAAGCTTGAGATTTTCTCCTACATAATAAAGCCCAATATTAATATTACATGTATTAGAAATTTTTGGGGTCCGGTACCAGTAAAATAACAATGAAGTTTTGGTCACTGCCTCACTGGTAACAACCAAATATCTCTGTCTGTCTGTCTCTGTATAATATACTACATGTTGTATGTGCTTCACTAGTCTGTATTGTATGTCTAACTGTCTATTGGTTTCATGTGTGCTCATTTTATTTTACTATAATTTTTATGTTGCCTTATTTAATTGTAGTAAAAGAAAAATCTATCTCATTCTACCTTATTATCATTACTATAACTGGCAAGCCGTCTCAGCACAGACAAAATCTTGACCCTACAATCACTCTTAACCAAAGAAATCCGACCGAACAATGCTGAAATCAACCCAGCACACTCTTCGGGCACTAACACACCCTCCTCAATCAAACGCCCAATTTCCACCCCTGCATTCCCAATCACTTCTTCATCCCCAGTTTTGATTCGAACCACCAAATCCTCCACGTCAGCAACAACCTCCGCATTCTTCTTCGCAGTGCCTTCAAATTTCACCTCCACCATCTCATCTTTCAGCATCTCAACCCCTTCCTTAACCTCAACTGGCACATCAACCCAGGCATCAAGCACCAGCTCGAGACGGTGGCCGATTTCTTGCACCGACAGTTGTAGCAACCCAGTGTGGGGACCACCAGGAGCGCGGACCAGGGAATTGGCATGAATAAGCTCTTCCTCGAGCAACTTGAGCGTGGAGACGACGGCGCCATAGTCAGAGAACCGGGTCTGGTACAAAGAGTCGACAACAGGATTGAGCTGTTCGAGAAGTGATGCGAGGAGTGGCGGCGTCGTGGGGAGGAAAATGGTGCTGTTGATCAAAGCGGAGAGATCTGCCAAGTGGGTGGGGAGAGAGCGGACAGGAGTGAGGGAGGCTTTGGGGTGCATTTTGGGGGTGTGTAGCGAGAGGAGACATGGGGAGGAAAGGGAGTGAGAGCATCGTCTGGTAATATAGTAGCTTGAAAGAGGTAGAGACGAATTGAGGGAGAAGGGGATTGGAGGAGAGGAGAGGGAAAGAGAAAGGTCGGGATAGACCGAGTCAAGTCTACCTGGAGTGAAACGACCGGCTGAGAGAGAGAGAGAGAGAAAGGGAGTGAGGTTTCTAGACTCCATGTGGCGGATATTAGGTGCCGATTTGTGTGGCAGTTGAGTACAGAGACAAAATGAACGCCGAATGACTCGGCATAAGATGTAGCGCTCTGTGTGTATTCACAGAGGATTTACACTATAAGATGAGAGGGAAACTGAAAGAGGCCCCAACGCGGTTTTTTTGTCTGGTAATAAATAAAAAAAAATTCTCGTTGAATTTTTCTAGATTTCAAACCCGTAATTATTTTTCTCGTTGAATTGGTCTTTAAAAAATAGGGGTGTATTGGTCTTTAAAAAATAGGTGTATACTTTGGGATTAACAGATACATAATGGGCCTAGTAATGAACACTACATTTAACTGAAACAGGTTTAGATGAGTAGATGACAGTGACAGTGACAAGGGGAACATGGCCTTCAATTTCAGGAAAAAAGGCTTATGTACCTTTATTTATAGAGGGATGCTTCTATGAATGTAAGGATCTATTTGTAAAATGAACATATTTTCATTTTTAAAGTTCAAACAGTCAATCCGACCGTTCAACATTATCTCCATATTAGAATGTACTTGGAGGTCAAATTTTACATTTTTCTGAATTTTTTTACTATTTATTAAGTACTTTACAAAACTAGTCAAATTTAGACCATTGAATTTTGTACCCATCTTAATAAATAGTAAAAAATTCAAAAAAATGTAAAATTTGACCTCCAAGTACATTGTAATATGGAGAAAATGTTGAACGGTCGGATCGACTGTTTGAACTTTGAAAATGAAAATATGCTCATTTTACAAATAGGTCCTTACATCCATAGAAGAATTTGCCTTATTTATATATCTAAAATAGAAAGAGGAGGTCAAGTTGACAGTGACAGTGATTGGATTAAAGTTCAAACATTAGAAATTCTAGCAAGTCTGAATTTTGACATAAATTTCTTGATTTATTGTACCGCGGAAGAAGAGGATGCACTAAGTTCAAGTTGTAGAAAATGTGTATTTATGTTTTTCCTTGTAACATCAAATTTAGTTTGGAAGGGCATCTATGCAGTAGGTTCAATTTTTTAGAAGAACATTTAAAAAGATGCTGGAGTGTACTGAAAACTTTTAATTGAAAAAAAATACATATAGTTGTTTTAATAATACTCCCAGCCGGGCCAAAGTTATATTGGTGTGGTGCCTATATAGAATATAGGGGGTATGTTTTGAGATTTGTGCCAGAATAAAATGAACAACTCATATCTCATTCTACTCAGTGCGGTATTGCACTTGATCTGAATTCAGTACCATCCCTCAAATCACATATTCATAGCAGCAATTCATGAATTGATCATGCTTCACTCATCCTCAACATATGTGAATTATCTCTTTTCTTTCTGGCGAAGACAAACCGACCCTTCTGCCGCTTTGAGAGTCGAAACAGCCGCCTAGGGTTCTTCCTAGGGTTTCACCTAGGTTCCGCCTCCCTGCCGCTTGCACAGCCTCCTCCTGTTGCTTGCTCCGCCGCTTGGCCTCTTGAAGCGATGGCACTACTGTAGCACTACTATTTCTGTTTAGAGGTGACTGTCCTGAACTGGTTGATTTAGTTTTCAGTCTGATTTGATTCAGTGTCTTTTCAGCAGATGGGTGACTGTTATAGTCCAGTCAATTCAGTTCCTAGTCTGATTTAGATTCAGTGTCTTCTTAGCTGTGATATGCGTACAGAGGAAACCATCACCAGACTTCTATCACTCTAATCAAGCAAGGATGATCAATTTGCGTCAACAAGATGCATATACTCCTGTGCGTTTTTAGTTTTGTTTTGCTATATGTTTTCACTGACACTAGTTGTCTAATAGCTACTTTGTAACTTTTTCTATCAATGCAATTGCTTACGGGTTTTCAATCAAAAAAAAAAAATATATGTGAATCAATTCATTTTTTTCTTTTTGGTTTGAAAGGGTACCAGTCATGTACACCTCTGATGAAAAAACACATTTGATGAACACTTGAGAATAGGTCCGATGGGCATCGGACCTACTCTGGTTCGATGGGTTTAATAACTGTCAATTTGCTTTAAGATTTGTGCGGAATGCTTTATAATTCGTGCGTATTTGTTTCAATTTTCATGCGCACAAAACTTAAATTAGATCGGACGGTCATCATGCTCGTTGAACCTAAAAGTAGGTCAGATGGGCATCGGACCTACTCCGTTCTCTTTGACGAAAGGCATGATGATGATCGACAAGTACAGTATATTCACCAGTATCTTTAGTCTTGTTTTGTTATTCTCAGAAAAATGTGCAATAAGGATTATACTGATTGAACACAAAAAAGAAGGATCAGATTATCAGTTCTGGCACTCCGGCATTTTAATTAACGTTGTTGCCACAGCAAAAGGAGATTTCATATAAAGAAAGCAGTCAATCAACACTATACATTACAAGTAAATCAAGCGTTCCTCATAAAAACCCAACACCAAAGTAAACACATACATGTAATTCGCTCACACGAACTAAATTATTGCACAGTAACTAAGTTCCCAACTCAAAACACTAAGCTTTGTGTTGTGAAACGAAAATATTTAATTTAAAACAATAGGCAGATGCTGTAATTACCAAAAAAAAACAAAAAGAAAATGAAAGATAATAGATGCTAAGTGGAAGTCATCGAGCTTCTTGCCTCAACAGCAAGTCTCACAGATCCAGCAGCAGCACAGTGCAGCAAGGCTATAAATGATTGAATAAATAACAAAATCAGGATACTGGTAAATAACACATGAACAACTTAAGTATTTTGGGAAAATAGGGGGAAAAAAGGAGAAGATATTTTGTCTTCTCCTCAAATATCTTCAATTTTACTGGTATCTTTTTTCGTACATGTCTTATAAGTTTGGTATCATCAATAGGATCACAAGTATCCCTGATTTTTTTTTTTTGAAATAATTTTCTTTTCCTAGAGATTTCTTTATTATTTTCATAGTATAATTCAATTTATTCCCACTGTTGTAAGCAAGTCTCAAAGATTTTATCAGAATTCACCTAAACTATTATAATACTGGCCAGAAACCTAAGAATCTGGTCATGTGAAATGTTATTTTGTTTATTTATTTTAATTTTGAGGATATGAATGAAAATTACCATCCTTCAATGAACCCTTTCTCTCCTCTTGCTTGCGTCTGCGGGCGCACCGGCTTGGCTTCCGATTGCATCGTCTGCCCTGTTGGGTACCCTTTAATCACCAAAAAAAAATCATAATTAAATTTTAAAACAACAAAACAAAGATTTGGTACCATAGTGTTCCCAAATTAAATCCCATAATATAAGCAAAAAAAAAAAAAAGATAGAAACCTGGAGGAGGCATGTTCTTGTTTGCTGAGGGGTTCTCCATCTCTCTAGAAATTACTGAAGGTTGAGAATTGAAGGAGGTTGTATGTAACAATAATCCTTTGATCTCAACAGAAGTTAGTAATAGAGTATAGAGAGACTAGAGGATGGGATTTTATAGAACTGGAAAGGCGAATATGCTCTCCAGTCTAAAATACATGAAGGCGGTTTGCATGACTAAAATAGCGTCCAGTGTGGAAAGGAAATGGAGGGGTTGATTGGATAAACGCGTTTAGTAAGCCGCCTGTTATGAACTCGGATGGAACCTTCAAATTAGCAAAAGTAAAAGTAGTTCCACCAGTGGAGGCTTTTTCTCAATTAGTCCGGATTTTCTGTAAACATGGTTGGTAGACTTTACCAATAATTGATGATTTTTTTTTCATTTTTTTTTTTGGGTGCAGCAAAGACGGATTTTTTTTTTTTAAATAGTATTCCTTTAAATTGTTTCAACGGAATAAGTCTCTGCCGGGCTGGATTTCGAAAACTAGCCTTCACCGATCCTACGGACCGGTGTAGCAAGAAAAACACAATCCACACCGATCCTAGGGATCGGTGGAGCCCGTTTTGCACCAGCCGATGCCCTCGCCATAGAAAATCCCTCATCTATACCTCCACCGATCCCTAGGACCGGTGGAGTCTTGATTTCCAATTTTTTTTTTTTTTTGATTGTTGATTTCTTTGGGTGGGAGGCCTCGCACTATGATTGGATGGGAGGCCTTGCTTTATGCAGCGCAAGAACCATAAAGGCGGGAGGCCGCAATTCATTAGTCTTAATAATAACCCAAAATGTGAGGTTGAAATTTGGAAATCAACAATCAAAAAAAAAAAAAAAAATTGGAAATCAAGACTCCACCGGTCCTAGGGATCGGTGGAGGTATAGATGAGGGATTTTCTATGACGAGGGCATCGGCTGGTGCAAAACGAGCTCCACCGATCCCTAGGATCGGTGTGGATTGTGTTTTTCTTACTACACCGGTCCTTAGGATCGGTGGAGGCTAGTTTTCGAAATCCAGCCCGGCAGAGACTTGTTCCGTTGAAACAATTTAAAGGAATACTATTTAAAAAAAAAACCGCAAAGACGTGTGTGTATATATATATATATAAAAAAGTTATAACAAGTCAGTTTTTTACGTCGATCTGAACCACTCAACATAATCTCCATATTAAAATGAACTTGGAAAACAAATTTTACATTTTCTAGAACTTTTTTACTATTTTTTTAGATAGGTACAAAATCACTGTTTTTTATGGTCCAGAATTATCTGAAAACAATGATTTTGCACCTATCTAAAAAAATAGTAAAAAAAATTCCAAAAAAATATAAAATTTGGTCTCCAAGCACATTTTAATATGGAGATCATGTTGAGCAGTTCTGATTGACTGTTCGAACTTTGAAATCGCAAAAACTCACTTGTTATAACTTAGCTGAAATTATAACGTTATGACATTAGCCGTACTATATATATATATAAGAAAAAAATAAATTTAACCTCCATAAAATATAAATGTGTTTCATTATGACTCTCATACATCTATGTTGATAAGTTTTGAAATCAAGTTCACCAAAAGACATTTTAAATTTATGAACAATCTAATTTTACTCTCCATAGTTATAATCTAATTACTTTAATGTAAATTATCATGCTGATGTTCATATTTGATATGCTGATTGATCCTTAATTCAATATTCTTTTAGTTTTGTTCATACATCACAGGATATGATTGCAACTTGCCAAGGACTAATTAATTGAACCTTCAAAACAATTTGACGGCCACAGTATCAATCTGCCGTGTATGTTAAGGAAACTTGTTTTAAATATATCTCAACTTGGAATATCTTCCTTTAGATTTGTAAAAAGGATTTGATGCGAACACCCCTTTTATTATATTAAATATATATGAAGCATCTGATGCTTCTTTGACATGATAAAGAAAGGGGACATGATTAAGACATTGAGATACATCCGATTAACACTCTGTCTCAAAAGTTCCTTTTTATTTTTTTTTTCAATTTTTTTTTTGCTTTTATCCAATACAGAGTGTGATATAAGAATTTCAGATCCAGTGCAATACCTGATCGGGTAGAATGAAATCTGAGTCGTCAATTTGAACATGGCACGAATCTTAAAGCAGACCCCTATAATTTAAATAGGACCGGAATTTCAATTGCTCGGTTGAGAGCTTATTCTATCAAACTTGAATGATTTGTCAATTCTCCGAAATTTTTATTTATAACATACTTAAAAAAAAAAAACCAAATAACCATATTTCTTTGGAATTTAGATTTTCACCACGGCCGCACCGGCATTCTGCGGACCCATTTCAGCGGGGCCATAGAATGCCGATGCGGACCCTTAAATGGGTCTGCAGAACCATTCTACGGACCCATTTTTTTTTTTCAAAACTTTGAGATATCTCATAAATGGGGTGCCTCGATACAGATGCAAAATTATAAATGGGGTGTCTAAGATATGAAATAAAATAGGTCAAAGCTCATGGATTCATAACATAGTATTAAAAAATCAAAAAATTTGTATGATGCACGTGGTGCCTTGATAAAACACAAAAAAAAAAAAAAATGCACCCTGGGTCCGCACAATGCCCGTGCGGACCCATTTAAGGGTCCGCATCGGCATTCTGCGGCCCCGCTGAAATGGGTCCGCAGAATGCTGGTGCGGTCGTGGTGAAAATCTAAGTTCCAGCGAACAATGGTTATTTGGTTTATTTTTTTTTTTTGTTGAAGTATGTTATAAATAAAAATTTCGGGTCAATTCTTATAGAAGGTTCTGTTCAATTTGTTACATTTAAATTAATTTGATTGGAGGGAATATGTTAGTCATCATTTAAGTTTCAAAATAAGGCAGCTAGAAAGACTAAAAATTCAACGAGCCATTATTTCAGAATTACCAAGAGTTGTTCGATTTTTTTTTTTTGTTTGTTTCAGAATTGATTTGGATTAAGTCGTTTAACTATCTCATATTTACAAAAAAAAAGGTTTTCATATAGATTTCAAATTTATGATGTTTTATATTAAAAATATTATTTTTTGTTACTAGATTAAACGTTAGTTCACAAGAGTTACTCAATTTTGTCAAAAATGAAAAACAAAGGAAAGTTTCATAAACTAATTTTGTTTGATTGGATAATTAATACGAGGAAATGTTATTCGTGACTGCTACTTGTAGCCGTTGAAAATTCCCTTTGCCCAACATATATATATATATATATATATAGAGTAAGGCTACGGTGCTTTGCAAAGTAAACCGGCCAGTTTACTTCGGGCCATTTTTTGGATTTTGAAAATTCAAATAACCAATCCAAACCGTTCAACATGTTCTAAATATTGAAATGTGCTTGGAGACCAAATTTTACATTTTTTGGAATTTTTTTACTATTTATTAAGCCACTTTGAAAATCGCTGATCCAACGGTGAACAGTAAAAAACAGTAAAATTTTCTGGACCACCAGATCAGACACTTTCAAAGTGGCTTAATAAATAGTAAAAAAATTCCAAAAAATGTAAAATTTGGTCTCCAAGCACATTTCAATATTTAGAACATGTTGAACGGTTCGGATCGGTTGTTTGGATTTTCAAAATCCAAAAAGTGGCCCGAAGTAAAGAGGCGGGTTTACTTTGCAAAGCACCGTAGCCTTACTCTATATATATATATATATATATATATATATATTTGGCCTATGGAAATTTAATAAATACTAGAATAGAATTTTGGTTGTGCTATATTTTTAACGTGTTAGCGCCGATATCTATGGAATTTTGGTGGTTCTAGATGCTTGAAAAATGAATAATAATTTTAGGTCATAATCGGTGCATTTACAATGACATGAAAGCATGCATACTTTGACAATGAAAAACGAATATAATTTTTTAGACGGATTAGAATAGAATATTTGACAATGAAAAAATTTCTTGTTCATACATGAACTTCTGTTCCAAAGAATCGTTGCATTTTAGATTGGTCAAAAAATCGTATACGACTCTCATAAGAATGTCTAGAGACGGCAATATTTGCTAGTTGAGTTCTATTTCAAATTTTTAATTAAAGGGGGATTCGCCGTCATTTGGTGGGAAGAATATTGTAAATAAATATTTTCTTTATATCAATATATCTGCTTCACCGCAAACTTTCGAAAAAAAAAAGAATGTCTAGAGAAGAGTCAAAGACTCTTACTTATTTTTCCACCATTATTGCAACGATCAAGCTTTTAATTTTAAACAATTTGGATATGCTAAAAATAAAAATAAAATCCAATCGAAGTCGCAAGATCGAAATAGATAGTAATAAAAATATAATATTAAATATAATAGTAATAATGGTACCAATAATAATAGTAATAAAACTACTAATAATACTAACAATATTATGCCCGCAGTATAAATCATAGGGACTGAAGTTCTAAACCTTATGTTTTTTGACCTCAAATTAAAAATCTTAGAACCCAAAGCCTATAATACTATCTCTAAATTCTGATTCCTAGGTCATGGTTCCGGTACATGGATTGATAAATTTCATGCGCTCATGTTTGAAACCAACTCTTTGGATATATTTCAATTCTTCAAGTCTTTTTTTATTGCTTCCTCCCATATCAATCTTGGCTGACCTCTGTCTCTTCTTGTGCTTTTGATACGCTTATTTTTCCACCATCATATAATATTTTCAATTTTTTAAAATAAAGTATCCAGAGTATTTTTTTTTAATATATTCTGTTTTTTTTTTAATTTCATAATTTAAACCAAGCATGTACTTTTCGTAATGAAAAATGATTAGATATGAATTGGACAATAAATGTTGAATTTATAATCACTGAAAATTAACTTTACTAATATTTTTTTTATCCTTACTCGTTATCTCTATGTATTTGTTTGACAAGGAGTAAGGCTACCATGCTTTGGGAATTAAACAGCCTCTTTTACTTCCCATTTTGATCCCTTGGATCTGCTTTAGAAACCGTGCAGATCAATCTGATCAGATTAAAAAAATGTCGCTGAGATTTTATTTTTCGGATCTCCATTAACTGGACCCATCCATTTCATTAACCCCGACCCCCTCTCTCTCTCAAAGCGTATTCTCCTCTCTCAGGCACCCCTAAACCTAAATCGCACCCCTCCTCTCCCGCTCCTCTCTTCTCTTGGCGTCACTGTCGCACCCCTCTCCTCTCTCTCTCTCCTCTCTCTCATGCTTGTGCTCAGACAAGTTGTCGATCCACTCAACTTCCTTCAGCGACATCACATAAAATTTATTTTTTGCAAAGCCTGAGTTGTCGATCCACTCAACTCCTCTCTTGCTTGTGCGCAGATTGTAGGAAGTTTTTAATGGAACCTTTTCTCCCCCAAGAATCTTTTCCATTTCAAATGTCAATTTTTGATTTGGATTCCAGTAATGTATTTATGAGAATTGCTGAGACAAAGTGCAAAAAGTACAATTTTGACAAATGGTTCAATTCTTTTTACATTTTTTTTTCTCAATTTCAATTTCATATGGAGCTCACTGTATTATGGAAAATCCCTTAAAATGTGATAAAAAAAAGTTCAAGGGCTGATTTGTAAAAAAAAGTTACTAATTTTTGCTTATTTTTTTACTCAATTTTAATTAATGAATTGTCATTGTGATAGCTGAAAAACAATGGAAAGGGCAAACGAAAGGCGATTGATGATGAGGAGAGTGGTGTTCAAATGCTGGCAGAAATTTACGAATCTGATGAAGTCGATTTATAAACTGTCTTTTGTTTAGACTATATCATTTTGTTTAAGACTATGTAATTTTGTTTAGACTATGTTATGATGTTCAACTGTGTGTTCAACGCTTGATTTGAGTTTCTTTTTGTTTCTTTTTGTATGCTCAGATATAAACTTTAAGAACCTTGTAAATGAAGGTAGTGTTTTTTACAAGTCAATATCACTCTTTCAATTCTCCTCTGGATGTCTTCACTGTACTAGATAAAAGATAAAATGAACAGTTAAGAGGAAGGCTTTTGAAGCAAAATTTGGTTATTATGGATAGAAATTAGAGAGAATTGTTAAACCAAAGCTTAAAGTTCAACATTTAAAGAGAAAAGATAAAATCGCAACAAGTTTATCATCTGAAATTTTATCACCAGTTTCATTATATAACCATAACAAAGCAATATAATTCTTGTAATATATGATTCCAACATAAATTTCCATCACAGCATAACAAAGCAATATATGATTCTTGTACATGCACATAACAAAAGCAATATTTGAACAAAAGATTAAGCAACATAACAAAAGCACAGTACATTTCTAACATAAATTTGGAACACAAATTCTCAAATTAAGTCTCACATTCAACAAAATAACCTTCAATAACATTGTCTCACATTCAACAATTCTTTTATACAACAAGCATAACACAGTCTAAACAAAATGACAAAGTCTAAATAATATTATAGTCTTAAACAAAATAACATAGTATAAATAAAATTACATAGTCTAAACAAAAGATAGCTTATAAATCTACTTCATCATAATCGTAAATTTCTGCTAGCATTTGGACACCACTCTCTTCATCATCAGCCGCCTTTTGTTTGCCCTTTGCATATTATACTTTCTAGCATAAAGATGAGAGAAATTTTTCTATGTTGGCTTACAGGTCAAATTATACAATTTTTCTGTTTCTCCTCTAATTTTATATAATCCAGTTAATATCTAAATGGCTACATGGATTTGGAGCTAATTTGAACCTTCTATCTTTGAAACAATTTTATATTACCACCCTGCATGGATTTGGACATCATGGCACCGAAAATTGGTACAGAGTGATAATACCAAGTTCTGGTACTTTGTGTCATATTTGAATACAAAAAATGACTTAAATTGAATATTGGCAGAATTTCATGGTAGTGAGTTCTTTGAATTCAGTTTCAGAATTTAAATAGAAAAGGTGGGTTATTATGTCATATGAAAAACTTACCATGGTATAGGTTTTACCAGTTCTAGTCTGGCCATATGCAAATATGCAAACATTATACCCATCAAGTGCAGATTTTATCACAGGTTCAATTTCAGAAAACACTTCCTCTGAAATAATCCTAAATAAAAGCTTCATCACTGATTAATATGATAGTTAAAAAAAAATTGGAATTACAAATTTAATACCTTGAGTTGAGCTTGGGGGAAAAACTTTGTCAAAATTGTACTTTTTGCACTTTGTCTCAGCAATTCTCATAAATACATTACTGGAATCCAAATCAAAAGTTGACTTTTGAAATGGAAAAGATTATTGGGGGAGAAAAGGTTCCATTAAAAACTTCCTACAATATGCGCACAAGCAAGAGAGGAGTTGAGTGGATCGACAACTCAGGCTTTGCAAAAAATAAATTTTATCTGATGTCGCTAAAGGAAGTTGAGTGGATCGACAACTTGTCTGAGCACAAGCAAGAGAGAGAGGAGAGAGAGAGATGAGAGGGGTGCGACAGTGACGCCAAGAGAAGAGAGGAGCGGGAGAGGAGGGGTGCGATTTAGGTTTAGGGGTGCCTGAGAGAGGAGAATACGCTTTGAGAGAGAGAGAGGGGGTCGGGGTTAATGAAATGGATGGGTCCAGTTAATGGAGATCTGAAAAATAAAATCTCAGCGACATTTTTTGAATCTGATCAGATTGATCCGCACGGTTTCTAAAGCAGATCTAAGGGATCAAAATGGGAAGTAAAAGATGCTGTTTAATTCCCAAAGCATGGTAGCCTTACTCGTTTGACAAGTACTTTATATTTAATTATAAATTTGACGTATAGTATAACGAACTAGTAGCGGCTAATTATCAAATAATATGAATTGAGTCCCACCTATCTTAATGAAAATGTTGAGATTTATTATTACTCTTTATTTCGGCTTTATAATATTTAGAAGAGGTGCCTAGATATCCATCTTTAGTGACAAAGTTATGAAAAATTTTGACATCGCCGAACCGAATCCGAATAATTCATTTGTCATCATAGTGATAGCACTCGCGATATATTCGTGTATTAAACGTTTTTTTGATGTTACCGAACCGAACTCCGTTTAAAAGGCAAAAAAACGTATAATATGTTTTATTCGCTAATAAAACGAAAACGCGAGTTGATGAATTATTCGCGATAAAAATGCGAAATTTTTTTTATTTTTTTTTGCTTCTTTGTTGTGTCGAATCATTTCCCGAATTATACCTAAATCACGAATTTTTGATTTCGCCAAACCGAACCCAAACTATTAATTTGTTACTATGACTGTGAGCATGACAGGAAACCTAAAAGTATGATATGTTACATGACCATCAACATACTACTTTTCACAGGAAACCTAAACACACATGTCTCAAAAAGTTTTGTTATATAAAAATTGCGGATTTGTCCCCTTTTGAGTTGTCAACATTGGGTGCTGGTAATTAAAGATTCAAGACTGAAATAGGGGCAACGATGAAGCTTCGCTGGCAGCTTAATAGTTCTTGCGGAACAGCAGACCCAGTTTGCAAAATAGTATTTTTTTTTTTGTGTAATCGGTACCAGCTGATTTCGGAACAGCAGATTCAATCTGAATCATTCAACGTTGTCTTCGTAGAAAAATATACTTGTAGATTAAATATACCATGCATGCATCACGAGCTAGCCTGCTACAGGCTACAGCTGGAAGAAGCTAAGACAAAATATCGATTAATTGCCTTGTCATATTAAACAAGATTTCTTTCACCAATTCGTGTACCATTTTTGCCTTGTAAAGAAGATGCTAGCGATATCTCTTCCTTCATATGACAAACGGGAAAGGGTCGCGTCCATCGAACTCAGATTTCAGATTTCAGTCTGATGAATTCCTCTACCGTCTAATTGCGTTTAAAATTGGTGTGTTGCTTCAATAACCGTGCATTCACTTCAAAATCTGTGCCGATCTGATGCACACGGATTTTAAAATAAATCGGACGATAGAAGACTCCATCAGACTCAAATTTGAGTCCAAATGTCGGACGCAAATTTCTACCATGACAAACATTGTCATTAGTAGTGATTTTTTTATTGTTTTTTTTAATAATTCTCATATCATTGAACCGTGATTTTTATTTTTACTCAAAAAAAAAATATTTTAATATAAATAACCACGTTTTTAAAAGATTTTTATTTCTATCCAAACCGCTAGGAATATTTGCGGTTTGAATTAAGAATTCAAACCGCTAGGAATATCAGCGGCTTGAATTATTAATTCAAGCCGCTAGGAATCCTAGCGGCTTGAATTGTTAATTCAAACCTAAAATATAAAATTTCATTTATTATTTTATTAAATGATAATTTTTCACCGATAACCCTAGAAATTTATTCACCGATGACTCTAAAGTTATTTTTATTACAAAGAATTATATTATAAAAACTTATCAATAATATAAAATTTCATTTATTATTTTATTAAATGGTACATAACTCTAGGAATTTATTCACCGATAACCCTAAAGTTATTTTTATTACAAAGAATTATATTATAAAAACTTATCAATAATATAAAATTTCATTTATTATTTTATTAAATGGTAATTTTTCACCGATAACCCTAGAAATTTATTCACCGATAACCCTAAAGTTATTTTTATTACAAGAATTATATTATAAAAACTTATCAATAATATAAAATTTCATTTATTATTTTATTAAATGGTAATTTTCACCGATAACCCTAGAAATTTATTCACCGATAACCCTAAAGTTATTTTTATTACAAAGAATTATATTATAAAAACTTATCAATAATATAAAATTTCATTTATTATTTTATTAAATGGTAATTTTTCACCGATAACCCTAGAAATTTATTCACCGATAACCCTAAAGTTATTTTTATTACAAGAATTATATTATAAAAACTTATCAATAATATAAAATTTCATTTATTATTTTATTAAATGGTAATTTTCACCGATAACCCTAGAAATTTATTCACCGATAACCCTAAAGTTATTTTTATTACAAATAATTATATTATAAAAACTTATCAATAATATAAAATTTCGGTGAAAAATTACCATTTAATAAAATAATAAATGAAATTTTATATTATTGATAAGTTTTTATAATATAATTCTTTGTAATAAAAATAACTTTAGGGTTATCGGTGAATAAATTTCTAGGGTTATCGGTGAAAAATTACCATTTAATAAAATAATAAATGAAATTTTATATTATTGATAAGTTTTTATAATATAATTCTTGTAATAAAAATAACTTTAGGGTTATCGGTGAATAAATTTCTAGGGTTATCGGTGAAAATTACCATTTAATAAAATAATAAATGAAATTTTATATTATTGATAAGTTTTTATAATATAATTCTTGTAATAAAAATAACTTTAGGGTTATCGGTGAATAAATTTCTAGGGTTATCGGTGAAAAATTACCATTTAATAAAATAATAAATGAAATTGTATATTATTGATAAGTTTTTATAATATAATTCTTGTAATAAAAATAACTTTAGGGTTATCGGTGAATAAATTTCTAGGGTTATCGGTGAAAAATTACCATTTAATAAAATAATAAATGAAATTTTATATTATTGATAAGTTTTTATAATATAATTCTTTGTAATAAAAATAACTTTAGGGTTATCGGTGAATAAATTTCTAGGGTTATCGGTGAAAATTACCATTTAATAAAATAATAAATGAAATTTTATATTTTAGGTTTGAATTAACAATTCAAGCCGCTAGGATTCCTAGCGGCTTGAATTATTAATTCAAGCCACTAGGAATATTTGCGGTTTGAATTAATAATTCAAGCCGCTGATATTCCTAGCGGTTTGAATTCTTAATTCAAACCGCAAATATTCCTAGCGGTTTGGGTAGAAATAAAAATCTTTTAAAAACGTGGTTATTTATATTAAATTTTTTTTTTTTTGGGTAAAAATAAAAATCACGGTCATTGAATGAACACTAAACTTTAATATAAAAAAAACACACATGATTTATATTTACAGTATAGTATGTCAAAACAAACATATACTGATCCTTTATCATTTTCATGCGAGGTTCTCAAAGACTAAGAAGATTACAATTACCTGCTGCCAAATACAAGCTGTTATAAAAAAAAGTTATCTCTATTTTTTTTCGATGTTAATATTTATAGTTCTAACTATAAATTTTTTATCTGAATTTATAGTTAGAACCAATCTGCACTATGCATATGACTAGGACCATGCATGCAGCAAACAACTTTTTTTTTTTTGTAAATAAAGGTTGATGATTAAGCCATTTACTGCTTAATATCCATATGAGATTTTTTATCTGAATTTTGAAATTAGACTTTTTACACAAAAAATATTATTTTTATCACTAGATCAAATATTGGTTCGTATTTTGAATTAAAATAGATGAAGTGATACAAAAATAATCAGGTAGAAAAACTAGCATTTGTTCTAGTGGCAAAGGCACATAGCTTCCATGTGAGAGGTCAAGGGTTCGAAATCCGGATGAGAAAAATCCTTTGTTGTAATAACAAGGGTATTAAATAGTTAGATAACTTGACCTCCAATCTTTACTAGAAAAATAATTAAGTAGAACATTATCCATCTAAATAGTTTGATTTATGAGAATTTTAATTTCAGGAGTTTTCCTTTTTCTTTAATGCTAATTATAATAATATAAATTGGTTGAATGTCAACCTCACATCAGACCTCAACTTTGAATATGCTTTCTATGTAGGGCCGTCAACGGATATAGATATATGGACGGATAATCGCTCCGAATCCGCTTATTATTTGAATCCGGATTTAATCGGATACGGATAATTATTAATATCTAGAAGAGATCCGGATTCGGATAATAATACCTAAACGGAGCGGATATCCGGACCTATTCGGAATCCAATAAATACGAGTAACCCATCCAGAACCCATTAAATTAAAGCGAACCCGCTAGTGTAAAAGAATTTTTTGGCCGTCAAGAGGATTCGAACCCTTGTGATGTGGCATGAGGATTTTAGCCACCAAGCTTCAAACCACTACACCACACTATCTTTTGTTACTACTTCTTATATTTTGTTTATATATTAGAGTGAGCCTATGGTGCTATGCATAGCACGGATGGCTAGTGTGCTACGGCTCAATATGGCACTTTTTAAAATCTTAACGGTCGATCCAACCGTTCAATGTGATAACCATATGAATATGTACTTGCAAACTAAATTTTATATTTTTTCGAATTGTTTTACTATTTTTTTAGATAGGTAGAAAAATCAGTGTTTTCTGAAAATTCTGGACCATCAAAATTCTACCTATCTAAAAAAATAGTAAAGAAATTCGAAAAAATATAAAATTTAGTTTGCAAGTACATATTCATATGGTTATCACATTGAACGGTTGGATCGAACGTTAGAATTTTAAAAAGTACCATATTGAGCAGTAGTACACTAGCCATCCGTGCTATGCATAGCACCATAGGCTCACTCTATATATTATATCAACAGAATATCTCCCATCTTTCGAACAATCTCTTCATCAACTTATAATTATTCATTTATTTTCATATTTATATTTTATTAATTATTATTTATATCTTAAAGTTCATATAATATTATTATCCGACAATTATTCATTTTGTATATGTATTCGAATCCGTATTCATAAATTATCTGCTTCGTATTCATATCCGTTTAAGGTAAATTTGATTTTACATTTTGACATCTATTTACTATCCGTATCCATATTCATATCCACTATTTAAAATGTGGATACGGATATAATTTTACCACTATCCGCTCCGTTTTCACCCCTGTTTCTATGTCTCGACTTGGATTTATCCTTTTGGTTTTCACTGTCAGCAATCCTTTCCGACCAACCTCAACTCCCATATCAGAAAAAAAAAATATTATTGTACTTGTTGACACGCATTAAAGGTGTGTAATAAATTGAAGTGGTTATATGCACTATACGACACGTAGAAGACTTCTATTAATATTACCACTATTGAACCAACAAATATAAATAAAGATAAGAAAAGGAATAAATAAATTACTGACAGAAAAATATTTTTTTAAATTAGTCAAGTGCCCACGTGTTACACGGTAGAGATTGATAATATTAATTTTATAAAGAATTTAACTTGTGTTAAATTCATGAAAATATTTCTGTAAGAAGTAATATTTTTTAATGCGTTTCTTTGAAAAGTGATAAAATTAATTTTAATGAAATTCACATATCATTGATTTTGAGAGTAAACTACTTGAAGGGAAAAAAATATATTTTTTGTCCTTTTAAATTTATATGTATGTACAAGGAGAAATTATTATTTATAACATTATAATGAAATTCTTATCCACTTGAGCAATAAGATTAAAGTTTTAAAAATAAGACTAAATTTGATCAATTTCAAAATTTCAATATGATTCAAACAATTTGTCCAAGTCACAGTGAAAGAAATAATTATTATTTATTATCAAATTTGTAATGTGTTTAACAAGCATTTATTTTTCTTTTAAATCCATAGCATAAGTTCAAAGTTATTTGCTTTCAATAATTTAGAACTTGAGCCATAAATCAGCCCATAAATAAAAATGAGCTCTAAAGTTCACCTCTCAGTTTGTAATTAAATCAGTAGGGTTTTGTCAGAATTTTTTTTTCTGACATTTAGATTGTAATACTGTAATGATAACTCGGAAGATATTCTTAATTTAGTAATAACTTTTTGATGTTAGGCCTGCTAATTTTTTTTCCTTTTGTAAATTTCTGTTGTCAGGTGAACACATTGGTGCTGAACCGACACTGCCTTACTTGAGCCCAGAGCTCCAGGGGGAGAAACTTCTCGTTGGTGCCAATTTCGCATCAGCAGGAGTTGGAGTTCTGAATGATACTGGAATTCAATTTGTAAGAAAAGAGTGTCTAGCTAGTTTGTACTATCCCTTATAGATAATTATAGGTTTAGAATATCCTTAACATATTTGGAACTTTTGGTTGGAACATTTAGTACATTATTTTCCTTTTACTAGATTTTCCATGATAATGAGCAAATTCATGGATTGTAGCATTAATGCTATATATTTTGCATATGTGGTCCCAGCTTCCCCATGTTAATAGTCTGAAGTACTCTTCAATTCTAGCCTTCAATGCACAATTCTTTTTTTAGGAAATACTAATAAAAAAATATTACTAATAAAAATTTTCATATTACAGTTCCAGACCACAAAAATTTGACATATATACACATATCTACTTACATCAGGTGAACATCATAATGATAGGTGATCAGCTGCGATACTTTCAGCAATACCAACAAAGGCTGAGCGGACTCATCGGACAGTACCAGGCGACACGAATTTTCCGCTGCCCCTCAAAAACAGCAAAATTACGTATTTCCCCCTCGAAACTTCATAATATCATATTTACCCTTCTAAACTTCATAAACTCACATATTTACACTTCTAAACTTCATTGGCCCTTCCTTTATGAAAATAATTAATCAGAAAGAACATAAAAAACAGATATTGTCTCAGATTTAGTTAATTTAAGACTTTTTTGAGTAAAAATAGGGGTCAAAGCACCCATTTGATTTAATTAAACTGTTACAAGAGACTTGTAACTGAAGACATAAACCCAAGTACAACTCATGAGTGTTGAGTTGTCAAAAAAAGCTAAAAAAGGAAATTAAAAGAGAAGGAAGTACAAATTGTTAAATAAAAATGAGAATGAAATGCGAAGCTTCCCTATGTCCTGTCAATGCTGCTGGTACCGGTTGTTGGTACCAGATCTCGTACCAGTAAGTTAATTCCTCACTATGCTTGATATGTCTCGTACCAGTGACTAAATTCCCCATTGCATCTGGTCGCTGGTACTGGGTCTCGTACTAGTAACACACAATTAATCTAATAGTACCAAAATTATAATAATTTAGTTCTCAATTAGTTGTAACATACAACAACAACATTTCTGTTAACCAAAATTAGTATAATTTAGTTCTCAATTATTTAAGCAATAACACTCCTTGCAAATGATCACTTTGTCATGAGAACTTGTTAGTGTAGGAATTATTTTGTAATGTCAATAAGAGTATCTCCATCTTTGGTATAATTGGAGTTTCTAATCATAGATGACAATTTTTATTTCAATTTTACAAATGTACGAGAGTTTCTTATTTAGAAATATGCCGAAAAGTTTCTTATTAAAAAATCATTTATAATCTCTACTCTGGCGAAATCATTGATTGAATTTCATATTTGTTAATGAAGTAGCAGCCCTCATTTAAGAATTCTATATTTATATGCAGGTCTTCTGCAAGTCCAAACTCGCTTGACATTTGCTTGATAATGTCTCTAAATATCAGGTAAGACATATATATGACCACATTATAAATTTATAATTGTTTAAATTCTTGAGATTGATCCATTTTAATGAGTATAGCTATCTGCTTTTTATTAATTTGTTAAATATATATCTTTTCAGCTATATTGAGGTCCGGTGCAAAACTATTTATAATCTATGCTACTTGATCTTTGTCAAAAAAAAATCTATGATACCTGATCATCTTTGACACCTTGCTATTCTGGTCTTAGCTTGCCAAATGAACTTGTCTAATGTAAATGTTCATTTTTTTTCTTCAACATTGACTTTACCAGGATCAATAAAAAGTTGGAAGTTCTCTTTCACTATCACCGACTTTTATTATCTTGGTAAGATTTCTAAATTTTATTGCGGCAATATTTTCCTTCATTCATACAAATCATGTGTTTGCTTCATAAAAGCAGACCAGGTTTTATGTGATGCCTACTTGATATGAATATTGGCATGTAAATTGAAACTACTGAAAATAAATTTCAAGGCCAAGCAAAGGTTTTCTAAGAAAGATTGGAATAATTTAATTTCTTCTCTTAAATCCAGTAGGTATGCGCTCCATAATGTTTGTCCCCAAACCCCCAAGTTCCATGTCAGTATCTATCCCTGTTGTAGTAACTTCCCTCAGCCCCCCTGGTTTTGTACCAGTACCGGTACCGGTATTAGTATTAGTACCAGTCCCACTGTTTTCCACCTGTGGTTGTTGCCTTCCGTGAGTCATTGTGTTGTCATAGTACTTCATTTGCCTTAGTATCTCTTCCATTAACTGATCCATATCCTTTTGTTTATCTGTGAAACATCGGGCACATGACCAGCAAAATCCAACAAAAATGAACAGAAATATTTTCATGCATTTTTTATAGTAGTACATCAAAAACTAAAAGTAAAAGGGTCAAGTTGTTTCCATTTGCTTGGTCTGATTATCCAAAAAAAAAAATGGATACTCAAACTTGTACTGTAATATGGCATTACAATGCATAATTGATGCATCATTAAAGAAGTTAGCTGATATCACTAATTCTTATCCATTGCGTCAAATTATGAAAATATCAGGTACTTCTCTCATAAGATTTATAGGAAAGATTTGAGCTATTCACCTGAGCTTCATTGAACTGGTGCAATGTAAGTACCAAAGGATCTGTTGCCAGGGGCAGGAATGTCAATACTGTCAAAATTCACTGCAAATACAAGCCTAGCCTTCGTTAACATTGCACCAGTTATTATACAGGCCTTACCAAGAAAGGACTTTAACATGATTGTTGGATGAGGTACCTATTTTTTTTTTATAAAATTTTGCAAAAATCTAAAAGACAAATTAAGGATAGGAATGGGGAAAACTTTTCACTAATAAACATGATATAATCCTAAATTGATCTTGATGTTAACTGTTGGGAATAATATGCAAATGACCAAAAAAGATTTGTTATTAATTGGAATTACCGCGAATGCTATATGTTGTTTGCAAATATTACATTTTTGTTCTACTTTTCAGTTAAAAATGTTGTCTTTTTTTTCCGGCCCACATGTATATTGACTCAAGAGAGAAGGTCATAGCTAATCTGGTACTATATAAAAAATAATCAACATAATAAAAAACAACCAACTGAATTTTAGGTGAACATTAAGACAATTGGTATGTCTCAGGGGAACATTTATCAATAATGGAGTTGTCTCAGGTGAACATTGAGATTAGGTGGAAGGAATATCTTTTGTTATGAGTTGAGTCTTTGATGCTAGAGATCCACTTCATCATAGTTAGATTAGGTGGAAGTAAGCATTTGTATTACTTGAACTTTGTTAAGTATTTGATATTTTTTATAGCATTTTTAAATAATTGAGTCGAATAATTTATTAAATAAAGTTTTTTTTTGTGTGAAAAGAATAGAAGTTTTCTATTTGTAATATTTTTTTTGTATCTGTTAATACAATGAAGAGAGGTGCAACTATTTTTTCTGTCAATTTTACAATACAATATTCATGTTTTATAAGTTGTCTTTTCTATTTATTTACTTTCAAATAATTTTCTGTTTTAGTTGACTTTTGTAATTTAGACACATCTTGTGTTCTTATAAATGAAAAGGTTTCATAGCTAAGAAACTGGAAAGAAGAAAAGATAAATTTTATAAAAGAAAAGGAGAAGAAATGGTTTCACAAATACATTGGTTAAGAAATTAAGATAATTTTTACAAGACTTTCTCTTTCTATGATTGGTTCGTAACCCAAGTGAAGAAATTAAAACTAATTTCACAAATGGAGTGGTTAAGAAATAAAGATTGAATTAGTTTCTATTATTATCAAGACAACTGTATTTAATTTCTTTTGGGTTTCACGGATGTAGATGTTCTTAGGTACTCATTTCTATTATTTGGTTGCTTATTTCTTCTCCATTTGCTGAGTCAATCGGCTGCCTCCATTTCTATCAATTTCTTGTGTTTTCTAATTCATTTCAATCTCCTTTTTACTACAAAATTCATCATATTTCTTTTAAAAATGTGTAATCATCTCGGCATATTTTTAAGGTCAAACACTAAGATTCTCATTTGCTCTCATTATTGACTAATACATAATTATGCAATCAATCTTTAAATTAATCACATTTAAAGAAAATGATTAAAACATACTTTCTAACGGCAATGTGTGGCCGGCACTTACTATTATTTAAAATTAGTGTAGGTTAAGACAGACGGTGCAGATTTCTCATTCTACACGATAGAGTATTTTATCGGAATTTGAATCTGAATTCAAGCCTAACACTTTTAGAAAAAAAAATATAGTTTTTGAAAACCAATCTTTAATTTAGTGACAAATACAACATAATTGGTGTGGAGATTGCATATTCGAAATTTTGATAATTTTTTTTGTGTGTGAATATTAAATAGTTAGATAACTTACATTCATCTTTATTAAAAACAAGTCTTATTTTTAAAGGCCCTGAACAGCATTGTTTCGTGGGTAATTATTCAATGAAACACTTTTTAGAAATGACTTCTCAGGGTAATTTTGGGCTTTTAAAATTAAACAATAAAAAATGTTGGGCTTTTTTAGTTTCAATGAAAATATAACATAGCCCATTTAAAAAACAGCAGAAAGAGTTACACCAGTGGACAGTGGTCAGCCCGAGTTGAACTATTCAAGTAGATAACCAACAAGGCACAATCCAATGGGCTCTATATAAAGAAGGGGGAACCCAAAATATTTTATAGTCCTTACAGATTTCATTCTGTAAAGACGCTGGAAATGATTATAACAAATGTTACAATAGTTGGGGGTTCAAATATCTCCATATTTTGTGTTTTTATTATATTTTATTTGTAAAATTATAATAACTTAAAATTTAGAACTTAAAAATTCACATAAAACCGTTAAATATGATGGATATTATTTTATCTATGCACACACAAAATATCATAACATTTTGATTTTCTTTTTTGTTTAGTATCAAGAGCTTATAAAAATACTCCGATGTGGCTACATTTTAGATATTAATTTTTCAACTTATTGATTCATATAAAATCAAAATCGAAAAGTGATAATTTTATATATGCATGTAGAGAATATAATATTGAACGGTTTCTATTTATTTTGAACTTTTTAGATTTGAAAATTTAGAAGTGAAGACATTATATATGAAGATAAAATAATAGAGGTATTTGAACTCTCCTCATGTTATAAATGAGAACGGAGTAGGTCCGATGCCCATCGGACCTACTTTTAGGTTCAACGCCACGCTGACCGTCCGATGTAGTACAAGATTTGTGCGCACGAAAATTGAAACATACACGCACGGGGTTTAAAGCATTTCGCACGAATCTAAAAGCAAATCGATGGTGATTAAACCCACCGAACCGAGGTAGGTCTGATGCCCATCGGACCTACTCTCAAGTCGTTATAAATATGCATGGCTCCCTAAGACTCGTTTAAACAAACAATATGAGAACTATATATATATATACTAGAATTAGGGGAAAAGATAATGCACATCAAATAGGTTTTCAAAATTCAAACAGAATTCCTTCTTTGAAAAAAAAAAAAGAAACACAAATACACAATCCCTTATGGCCTTATGCTAAGTGTCGGTTATTGTCAGCACTACCTCTGAAATATATATAGGTTGGTGCCCGGCCGCATTTAATGTATAACAATTAACAAACTCCCTGCCTTGTTCTTAAGCGCCATAGTACAATTGAACATATATAATCTGCCAACACAGTATGTAATTGTTCATTTTAATTAATAAGCAGAGATGATGTCAGTAAAGTGTGAAGGATATATAGATGGTTTAAGCTACCAAACATTATAGAAAGTTGTTTTAGTTCCTTAATTTCGTCTTAATTCTTCTAGATCTGTTTGTGGAACTTGCTTAGAAATGTCATTTAAAACGCCAATATTTAATGAAATTTGTGATATAGCTTGGCACTGTGTACAAGTTTGAAAAAGAGAACACAGCTTATGCTAACTGACAGATATTTTCCTCAACCACACTTAAACAGTTCTGGTAGAAAGCTTAAAAACAGTTATATATATATATATATATATATAATGCCAGTACTTAACTAACAGATCAAATAACCCAATAGTATTTATATACATTAATAATACACAAAGAACTCAAGGCAAAGTATAGAACTTACTAAATTCCATATCATGCATTGTTTGCACTAAAATGTTGACCAGTGGGTATTTTCATCCAATATAATTTTGTAGCTAATTATTGGTGCTGCAAGGTTGGTTGAGATACTCAAATACAAGGCCTTTTTTATTTAGAAAAAATAACATATTCGATTTAAATGAAAACAGCTAAGCTGTTTGGATTTTTCAGAAAACTAACTCCAACATACTCTTGGTACAGTAGAAGATAGAAGGGTATTTTTCCAGTGTTTGTGTTGCACCTGTGACCGGGTCAAAAAGGCTAGCTATCCACCGTAACATTGATACGGTGGAATAACACCCTTCCATCTTCACCGTACCATTGGTACGGCGAAGTTGGTTTTCCGGAAAACTCAAACAGCTTCGCTGTTTTGATTTGAATCGAATTTGCCTTTTCTAGATATAAAAAAAAAAATCTCAAATACCATATACTGATATATATACCTTGAGAAACCTACATGATCTCACGGAAGTTTCTAAGAAATTTATTTTGTTATTCATTTTCTTTGGCGAAAATTATCGATAGTTTTGAGCATATTTAGCGATCAATCATGATATATTTCTTAGGAGCATATGCAGTATGAATTCCAAATAAAATTTTTGGTGCGTTGAAGATTGACAAATAATCCTATAGGCAAAATTAATGCAAAACTTAATCCGTCTTTTTCCGTTTATGATCATCCACAGTTTGTACAAAGTAATGACTTAAATATGCTATTTTCCAAATTGAATTTAGTCTCATACTGACACTGCAAAATAGTTCTACTGTTCAAGCATTAATTAGTTTTCTCATTCTCAGGTTTATATAACAAATTAAAGAGGTTCATATAACAAAACCACTAGTTCTGTAAATATAATTCACCAAGCTACCTATTATAATTAATTATTTTTTATGATAAAGTTTTAACTGTTACAAATGCTTCAAAATGTCTTATTCCAAAGTAGACTAAAATATAAATAGTATACTGCAAGGTTTGGCATCCAATAATTACTTAATAATCCTTAAACAATTCTTGTTTCATGTATCAATTAATCATACAATTATACTCCCTTTTTTTGCTAATTTTTCTTCCTCCAAAAGGTCGATATTGCTCCTTTTGATCAGTCTCTTGATATATTTAATTCACTCAATTCAAGCATTTGAACCAGTGTTCTAAATAGCGCGCTATAGCGTTTTTGGACCCTAAACGCTAAGCTATGGCATCAAAATACGCTAATTGAGCTACGGCTGCTATAGCGGTAATAGCGGTCTGCTATAGCGCATAGCGTGTAGCACAAATACCGCGTGCTATGCATAATGGGCTTTTTTAGACAATTTATATGCCTTAAATAAATACCCAAAAAAATTAAATAAAAGCCCAAACCGAAATCAATTAAAAGCTTGTTGCTACAGATCTTTTAATTTGCCCAAACCGAGAAGGAAATCCTTGTCGCTGAAATTGAGAAAATTTTAAATAGAAATCATGATGCTTAAGATATTTTGAAATTTGAATAGAAAAAAATAGATTATGTCATGAATCATGATGCTTAAGATATTTTGAATAGAAAAAGATCAATAGTTTATGATATTAATATGGATATTTTGAACTGCAATTTGGACTTTGTACTGTATGGTTCAATATGAATATTATAATTTTTAATTAATTTGATGTTATTTATTGATCTATGAGACTTTAAATAATGTTGATATTTAGTAAAAATATATAATATAATTTTTGTATAAAAAAAAACGCTATGTAGCATAACATCCGCTATAGCTACGCTATTCGCTATAGCTTTTTTTGTAGCCTTCCCGCTATGACGCTATAAACGCTATTTAAAACATTGATTTGAACAGCTGAAAATGCAAGGCTATTCATGTATTACTTCCAGTTCCTACAGAACTTGAATATGCTATATATAGTAAATTGATATATACTTTCATATCTAAATTAAGATTCCCACATTTTGACTAGTGGAAGGTCTACTCAGAAAATAGAAAAAAAGAAAAGAAAAAAAGACAAGTGGAAGACAATTTTTGCAAAAGAGTGGAAAATTGAAAATCGCACATAGTTGTGTTCATTTCCAAGTAAAAGAAAGATTCAGCGATATATTGACGCATATCTAAATATAAAAGAGAATTAGAATACTGCAGCTCTTATGAAATACAAAACCAAATTAAATTCACTAATGGAGATCTTTTGTAATTAAAAAAGGTTCATCAAAGAAGTCTTAACAACTATATATGCACAAAAAATTAATGGTTTCACAAGTGTATATATGTACCAGCAGATCCTCAAGCAAGGTTGTAACAAAGAAATAATCTAGGACTTTCAAGTACGCTTAAATCTATTTTTTTACTAGAGCTGCACTAATTTGTTGAAGGGTGCAATGCCATAAAATTGACAAACAAATGACTCTC
Organism: Carex parvula; assembly: GCA_025461045.1. NCBI lineage: Eukaryota > Viridiplantae > Streptophyta > Magnoliopsida > Poales > Cyperaceae > Carex > Carex parvula. The sequence continues at coordinate 125,904 of JAJGRW010005253.1, forward strand.
GGATTAGGAATTCCTTCTATATTCTATTCCACTGGCCACGGATCTGCTTCGCCCACACCGATTGAGTGGGCAGTGACGGGAGGGGCGGACTCGTATTCCAAAAAAGGAAAGTCTGACAGACAATATTCCATTCAGACAAAGAAAGTTAATTCTTTGTACATATAAATCATATTGCACTTGATATTAAATAGTTGCATAAGATCCTTTTCTAGAAGTAGAGAACAAATGAGAGTAATAACACTTGATACTGTTTAGTGTTTGCAAATTTCCTATAAGAAAAATCTAGCTAGCAATGTGAATATAAACATAGTAACAAGCATATATATATGAACTGCTAACTTTTTAGCTAAACAGTTCTATTCTAATCATGTACCAATAGTGAAAACCAAATCATATACTGGACTGCCTAAATTAGATATAAATGGGTTTCTTTTTTAGTATATAAATCAAATATTACTCCTGTTAACAGTAATATGAATCTATTCACATGATCTGATCTGGTGATTACAGATTACGGTTTCTCCAAAAAGCCAGACAACAACAACTATTACTAAATTTCAAACAAGAATTCGTTAATTTTCCAAACATAAATTTGGCATCATAAATTCATAGACAGCAATATAATTGGCACACACAACACTGTACGTAGCCAGTCAGTTGTTCACTTCCCTAGACTCTTTATCCTATTTACCCTATTTATAAACAGCTAAATGGAGTTGAACAACAAAGAACTACAGCTAGAGATCAGAAGATGTTTCCAACTTTCCATGTTGTCATGGTCAATGCTGGTAATATATATAATATAAAGAACAAAAGTTAAACTAGATATATGTAACTGTTGGAGGCAAGGAGATATATAAACAGTGTCCAGAAAGGTTCTACGTTCCCACTAATAATTAAGAGAATGAATGTGCATCTGTGTTGAATATTGATCCCCCTCTATATAGGTATAGTTTAACATGAAAATATAATAATAAAAGATAAATTACACATTGAGAAGAGAGTGGAAACAAAAGTAGGTCATAGACAGGAATCCATAGTGAATTAAAAAAAGATAGCAAGAGGGAGGCTCGTCTAGTCACACTCATTGTTGCATTCATGCAAGACAAGCTATTTATTTGTCTATAGCCAATAAATAAAGGCATGGACTATAATACTATATAGGAGGTCTATGCAAAAAAATAGTGTTTCCATGTGGATTTTTTTCTCAAAAAAGAAAAAAAAAAGTGCAGAGAGAGAGAGACAGACCATTAAAGAAATAGAGAAACATACAGAGGAAGGTTATTATATTATATTTTATGTGGTAATGCTCCATGCAAAGACTTTGTAAAAGGATAAAAGAAAGGAAAAGAGAGAGTACACAAAAGAAACACTCATGCTCTACAGAAGAGGTTGGAGAAATGCCATTATTTACACCAAACAAAACCCTCTACAGTGAAGCCCAAAGAAAAGAAAAGGCACCCAATTGCTAAAGTGTACACCCCAAAAGGGGTACCTCTACACAACTACCATTGTTAGTAGAAAGCTAATAGTCTATGTCAGTAGATAGAGATCAGTGATGAGGAGAAGACAAATTAAGAAAGGTAGCATATATAGCATGATGCACACAAAAAATAAAAAAGAAAGAATATTAGAGAAGTCACTTGCTAATTAGGGAAAGTGAAAGAAAAAGAGCATAAAGGCCATATGATACTTATTCCCAATTTGTAACTATTAACTATTAGTTGGTATCTACGAGGTAATTTGACTCATATGCAATATAGGGAAAGAAAGAAGAGGCTTCACACTTAAAAAAAAAAAAAAACTTAACAACCAACACAAACTGATAACACAAAAGTGGTTAATTAATTGAAAGTAGGTAAAATTGGAAAAAGAGGGCTATGCACAAAATTAGTTACACTCAGCACAATTCAGCTAATTAAATTAACAAAATAAAACAATGATGCAAGCTACCAATAATTAATCAACTGAAGCTTCTGAACAAACTTGGTACTCATCAAACAAAACAATTAGGGTAGCATTTAAGAGATATATATAGGACAAAAGAGGTAAATTAATTGAAAGTAGGTAAAATTGGATTAAGAGGGCTATGCACAAAATTAGTTACACTCAGCACAATTCAGCTAATTAAATTAACAAAATAAAACAATGATGCAAGCTACCAATAATTAATCAACTGAAGCTTCTCAACAAACTTGGTACTCGTCAAATAAAACAATTAGGGTACCATTTAAGAGATATATAGGATAAAAACCAAGTGACAACACACACAAAAGAGGATAAACAGTTAAACACTATTCTTTTGCAAGTTGAGAACTTGGTGCCATTAAAACAAACAAAAGGGGAGGATACAGAAAAAGTAAAGTAAATATTTTTTTCTTTCTAATTAAGGAGTGAGCAAGATGACATTAAGACAAACAAAAGAGAGAACTGGAGAGAGATTTGAAAAGATTGACCTGCATCGCTTCTATCATTCAAACCCCAACTTAGATTCTCCCTGTCTCCCCTTCAAATATCCCACATGCTTTTGCACCAATTAGCCAATATTAATTATACCCCATAATTAATTGATACTTTTTTGTAAAAAGAAAAAAAATAGAAAGAGGTATAGGATAAAACCAAAATTAAACAAACAAATATAAATCTATCCCTTGTCAACATGCACCCCCCTCACATGCCCCACTTGATCTCATCAATTTTCCTCCTAATTCTATGACAAACCTGAACAAAAAACTCCCAATAAATTATCACTAACTCAAACCCTCTCTCATTAAGCCACTATACTAAGGTACTAAGTAGATAAACAGAGAAAAGATCCAACGTGATATAAAATTATAAATGGAATATTATATGAAGAGATGAAACAAAATAAGGAAGTTTTCCTTTTTTGAAATTTCTAGCTTACAAGATACAGGCTGCAGATGTATTATAGCAGTCAAGGGAAGCCGTGAGCTGGCGGATACAAAGGCGACGGCCTACTACTGCTACTATCTTCATCTCCTTCATTTATCTTCCCGAATTGCGCATCCATTCCAAGATTGAGATACACCATCCTAGAATCTAAGCTTAGATTCACCATATTGTTGTTTGAATTGGTAACATGAAACCCGCTCGGCTCCGGATTCATGCCCGAGTACATTGCTGCATTAGGGTTACCTGGCGGCCCACCTCCACTGTTATTATTCGCCTCCTCACGAGATAACACCATGGCAGCTGACTGAACCAGCTCGAGACAAAGTCGAAGCTTGTTGGGCTCAATGTGGGCCAGACCAGGCACAGCACCTTTGAAAAGAAAATCTGATGTGAGTCCCCGGAGGACATCTAATGGCGTAACACCATCAATGGTCCGCACATTCGGGTCGGCATGGTGGTCTAGGAGCACAGCAACCATGTCGGGGCAAACCATCTCTGCCGCAATGTGCAAAGGGGTCTTACCAGCCGGACCCGCTGCATAGTTCACATCCGCTGCACCAAGTTCAAGCAACGCCTTAACTACCTCTCGGCTACAGTTTTCTACTGCGTAATGGAGAGCCAAGGCTTCGTCTAGGTTGAGGCCTTCTCCCATGACCATTAGCTTGACAAGCTCGACATCGGACGAATCGAGAGCGCGGCGCATGCGGCGGATCTTGTTCTGCTCCTCGAGATCCGCTGCGGAGGGCCCTGTGGTGTCAAGGTGATGCGGGTGGTGCTGATGGTGCGTGTGCTGGAGGAAAGGAGACGGGCGGTGGCGAGAGAGGGAGGATTTCAACCGGAGCTCCTCAATTTTCGCAACGACATCTAATGGTAGATGTTTCGCAAGAACTTCAGGCGGCAAGCCGGATTTTGCGACTAGGTGTGAGCATGTAGTCCATAGCTGGTGTAGATCTTGCTTTCTAGATGCCAGTAAGACCTTCATGACATCTTCTATTGAAGCTTTCTCTACCATGCTCGCCAGCTGTTTCTGTGTAAATTAAAAAATGGCAGGAAATGTCAGAAATTAATTTGTTGATTAAGTTATTACATGAATTATCTGACGAAGAATAAAGAAAGATGCAGTTGGGGGAAGGGAATTTTGTGGTTACTCATGGCATAAAATATAGAAGGTCTAATAAATAAATAAACAAATATGTGAATAGATAGACTGACAGATAAGAGACACTGATAAGAGAGGAGACTGGAGTTTCCAACCAACGAATTTTGATCTGTGTACAGGCGCCTTGTTCAAGGAATTGGGAATGCTGCGTGAAATAGACATGGATCTTTCCTTTCGTTGGAAAAGGGGGAGGAACCCTAGTTTTAAAATTACAAACACACGCTCTGGAACTGGAAGGAAGAAAGGAGAAAGCAAGAAAGAAAGATGTGATGTTGTGGGGAAGGTGCAAATTTTTTGAATCAATTATATAATGTACTAACAAATTTCTAATAGCACTGTAGCAAGTTTCTGTTTAAGAAGCTTTGGAAGAAGATAACAAACAGATAACAAGATCAACAGTACATCTCTCTCCCTTCCAGAAAAACAAAAACAATAAATCCAAACAAAAAAAACAAGAAGAAGAAGAAGATACTCTCTTCAAATTGTTCCTACAAAAACCCTAAATAAAACCAATCAATTTCTCCCTCTTTCACTCATCGGATCACCTGAGTAAGAAGCACGAGCTGATCGACACCGAAAGACCGTGCAGCTGCAAGTGTATCGAGCGCAAGATCAACCGCGGCTGTGCAGTGCGTGTGCCAACACCCGCGCTCACCACAATTCGGCCGGGGCTCATGCTTTTGCGGCACAAGGGACACCTGGCCACTGTAGAGGAACTGTAGAAGCAACAAGAACACCTCATAGCTGACAGAATTGACTGGAATTACGGTCCCGGGAGCTGCTCCTGTGCTACGCGGTGAGGACGCAGAGGATCCCGATGGGGAGCGGGGGTCATGAAGTATAAGGCCGCTACCGGGAGAAGGCGGGTCGGAGCCGCAGAAGAACTTACGGAAGAAGAGGCTGCGTGCGGCGAGGATGCAGCGGTGTGCGTGCACCAGCCGTCCCTCGACACTAAACGTGACATCGCTGAACGCTTGCCCGTTTATCAGCAGGTTTAGGTAGTCGAGTGATAGGCTCTTCAGGGAGTCATCCATCGATTGATATTTCAATTGTTGAATTCTTTGGTTTAATTTCTTCCTATTTTTGTGATAATTCAAGAATGGATTCTTGACATGGCTTGTTTTTATGTATTTTTATGCTGTTGCACCTGAGGAGGGGGGGGTGGTGGTGGTTCAGTGTTCTTCCCTCCTGTAGGTGGGGTGAGATTTTTTGTTTGAAAAAGAAAGGGAAGAAGAGGGGAGGAAATGAATGAGAGAGGGCAATTTGGGTGGCTGTGGGGATATGGCTGGGTATTTATTTAAATGATTTCTATTTGAGAAAATAGAAGTTTGAGGGGTTTAAAAGGAAAAAAAATTGGAGCGGTTTTTTTTTGTTTGGCTTTTAGGGGGTGCTAAAAAAAAAAAGAGATAGCAAGTTGGAAGTGTGACACCCTTCCAAAAATGATTTGGTGATAATAGCTCTCCACCATCCAAGATTAGTACAAAGTCACTGCAATTAATATATCACAGTTTTTGGTAATCAGTTATGAACTTATGATCTATGTAAATAATGGCATAAAGTAGTCCTATGGGGTCTATTCAAGTAGAGCGTTATTATATTATATAGGATGCTTTACCTCACTATTTGTGAATTATTTACTGAAGGCTACTTACTGTAACCTACAAACTAGAAGTCTAGTAAATCCTGCTTTATGCTTATCTCCATTTTATGGCATTTATTGTGTCCATTTTTTCAGGGTGAAATGGAGAAAAAAAAGCTTAAATGATAATTTGATTGGAGTGATGAATAGATGCACGTTGATTATCGTTAGTTAGCTCTGTAGATAATTTTCCAAATGATGTGATTAAACTGAGATTCTAGAAACCATCTCTTAGAATCAGGGGCGGATCCAGGATTTTCGTTAGGGGGGCAAAAAAAATATCGAATCGGGTTTAAATATCTAATTGGGTTTAAATCCATTAACTAATTGGATACTCGACAAAAAATAAGCTTTAACTTATACTTTCCAATGTTTTGACTTGTAATTTCTGATGCTCTGACTTATAATTCTAATTACCAATAAAAATTCAACAGATTTATTTCAATTTTAACTCTAAATTTAACTCGAATTACAAATTAAACGTCCAGAGGGGGGCAAAAAAAATTTCAAGGGGGGGCAGAGTCGATCGAAACCGATAAATCTTCACTAAAACTCAAAATCCAGGCCCCCCTGGAATACACTGGGTCCGCCCCTGCTTAGAACTTAGACATTTTTATATTATATGGCGATATAATATTTAGAAATTGTGGGTGACTTTTGTATTATTCATATTTTTATATTCCATATGGAAAGCTGGGAAAAGAGAAGTCTCCAGATACGCAAAACTTTTATCTAACAGTTGTTGAATTGATTCCTTATCATGTTTCTCAACTATGATTTCATCATAACTAACTCAAGGATGATTGAACATTATTAATACTAATTAAGTAGTAATAGAAGTACTTTGAATGATAGTTAGTTAGTTCTTAATATATTTATTGGAATATTGCGTAACAGCATCTTTGCCAATAATTGTAGCTGAAGTATGGGGCTATAGAATTAATTCCATATATTCTTGCTAAGTACCATATATGGCATATATTCCTCTTGGAACCAAAGTCAAGTTATGGTTTGATTTTTAAGGAAATTTGTAGGCAAATCCAACAGGCACATAAATAACAAATAATTAACCGGTTAATAACTGGTAAGTAATTATTGAAGATTGAAGGATGAAATATGGAACTTTTGGTGTTTATATATTTTTCTAACACTTAGTCACTACATAATAATTACACTAATAAGAAATGATAACTAGTACTCCTATATATACAGAGAGAGTTGGGCTACGGTGCTTCATGAAGTAAAGCGAGTATTAATTTTACTTCACACTCATATTTTGCGATTTCAAAGTTCAAAACGTTGATCGGAACCATTCAAGTTGATCTCCATATTAAATTGTGCTTGGAGACCAAATTTTATATTTTTTGAAAATTTATACTATTTTTTTTGAATTTTTGCAAATCACTGATTTTTTATGGAAGTAAGTTCATCTTACACCGTCACAAATGTTACTAAGTGACATATAAGTTCTTCTTAAACAATCACAAATGTTACTAACTATGTCAATGTAAGTTCTTCTTACATTTGACATAGTTAGTAACATTTGTGACGGTGTAAGATGAACTTACTTTAAAAAAAAGTTTCTTCCTACACCATCACAAAATGTTACATTTGTGATTGTGTAAGAAGAACTTACATTTGACATAGTAACATTTGTGATGGTGTAAGATGAACTTACTTTTTAAAAGCAAGTTCATCTTACACCATCACAAATGCTACTAACTATGTCAAATGTAAGTTCTTCTTACACAATCACAAATGTTACTAACTATGTCCAAAGTAAGTTCATCTTACATAATCATAAATGTTACTAACTATGTCATATCACAAATGTTATTTTTTTCCACAATTTTATGTAAAACAGTGATTTTAAAAAATTCAAAAAAAATAGTAATAAATTAAAAAAAAATGTAAAATTTGGTCTCCAAGCATAATTTAACATGGAGATCAACATGAACGGTTCGGATCTAAAGACGTTTTGAACTTTGAAATCGTAAAATATGAGTGTGAAGTAAAACACTCGCTTTAATTCATGAAGCACTGTAGCCTAACTAACTAACTAACTAACTAACTATATATATATAAATATATATATATATATATATATAGACTATGGTGAGTTGTGAAGTAAAATGTTGTTTTACTTCACGCCATATTTTCATTTTGAAATCCAAACAACCGATCCGAACAGCTCAACATGTTTTCTATATTGAAATGTGCTTGGAGACTAAATTTTACATTTTTTGGAATTTTTTTACTATTTATTAAGCCACTTTGAAATCGCTGATCCACTGTGAACAGCAAAAAACAGTAAAAATTTCTGGACCACCGGATAAGCGATTTTCAATGTGGCTTAATAAATAGTAAAAAAAATTCCAAAAAATGTAAAATTTAGTCTCCAAGCACATTTCAATATAGAAAACATGTTTAGCGGTTCGGATCGGTTGTTTGAATTTTCAAAATGAAAATATGAGCGTGAAGTAAAAATGACCTCTTACTTCACAACTCACCATAGCCCAGCTCTATATATATATATATATATATATATATATATATATATATATATATATGAGGAGAAGTTACAACAAAGTTACCACAACCATTTTCTACATTTTGAAATTACAAATCGTCGATCCAAACCGTTCATCATGATCTCCACAATAAAATGTGCTTCCAGATCAAATTTTACATTTTTTTGAATTTTTTTACTATTTATTAAGATGGGTACAAAATTCAATGGTCTGAATTTGACTAGTTTTTGTACCCATCTTAATAAATAGTAAAAAAATTCAAAAAAATGTAAAATTTGATCTGGGAGCATATTTTATTGTGGAGATCATGTTGAACGGTTTGGATCGACGATTTGGAATTTCAAAATGTAGAAAATAGTTGTGGTAACTTTGTTGTAACTCAAAATTGTTGTAACTTGATCCCTCCTATATATATATATATATATATATATATATATATATATATATATATATATATATATATATATAAAGAGAGAGGAGGGATCAAGTTACAACAACTATTTTTTTCATTTTCAAAGTCCAAATCGTCGATCCAAACTGTTCAACGTGATCTCCACACTAAAATGTGCTTGCAGATCAAATTTTACATTTTTTTGAATTTTTTACTATTTATTAAGTATTTCACAAAAATAGTCATATTCAGACCATTGAATTTTGTACCCATCTTAATAAATAGCAAAAAAAAAAATGTAAAATTTGATCTGCAAACACATTTTATTTAGATAATTATGTTGAACGGTTTGGATCGACGATTTGAACTTTGAAAATGAAAAAAATGGTTGTTATAACTTTGTTGTAACTCAAATTTATTGTAACTTGATCCCTCCTCATATATATATATATATATATAGAGTGAGGCTATGGTGCTATGCATAGCACCAATGGCTAGTGTACTACGGCTCAATATGGTACTTTTTAAAATCCTAACGGTCGATCCGAACCGTTCAATGTGATATCCATATGAATATGTACTTGCAAACTAAATTTTATATTTTTTGAATTTTTTTACTATTTTTTTAGATAGGTAGAAAAGTAAGTGTTTTCTGAAAATTCTGGACCATCAAAATTCTACCTATCTAAAAAATAGTAAAAAAATTTGAAAAAATATAAAATTTAGTTTGCAAGTACATATTCATATGGTTATCACATTTAACGGTTCGGATCGATCGTTAGGATTTTAAAAAGTACCATATTGAGCCGTAGTACACTAGCCATCCGTGCTATGCAGAGCACCGTAGCCTCACTCATATATATATATATATATATATATATATATATATATATATATATATATATATATATATATATATATATATATATATATATATATATATATATATATATATATATATATAGAGGAGGGATCAAGTTACAACAAATTTGAGTTACAACAAAGTTACAACATTCATTTTTTTTATTTTCAAAGTCCAAATCGTCGATCCAACCGTTCAACATGATCATCTAAATAAAATGTACTTGCAGATCAAATTTTATATTTTTTTGAATTTTTTTACTATTTATTAAGATGGGTACAAAATTCAATGGTCTAAGTATGGCTATTTTTTGTAAAATACTTAATAAATAGTAAAAAAATTCAAAAAAATATAAAATTTGATCTGCAAGTACATTTTATTTAGATGATCATGTTGAACGGTTGGATCGACGATTTGGACTTTGAAAATGAAAAAAATGAATGTTGTAACTTTGTTGTAACTCAAATTTGTTGTAAGTGGATCCCTCCTCATATATATATATATATATATATATATATATATATATATATATATATATATATATATATGATTATAAAATGAATATGTACTTGCAAACCAAATTTTACATTTTTTCAAACTTTTTTACTATTTTTTTAGATAGGTAGAAAATCACTTGATCTGAAAATTCTGGACCATCCAAAAACAGTGAATTTCTACCTATCTAAAAAAATAGCAAAAAAATTCGAAAAAATGTAAAATTTGGTTTGCAAGTACATATTCATTTTATAATCATGTTGAACGGTTTGGATTGACCGTTAGGATTTTAAAAACTCAAATATTGAGCTGTAGTACGGACCCAATCCGTACTATGCATAGTACCGTAGCCTCACTCTATATGTATATATATATATATGCACTACATAACTTTTTGTATTTTCTTTAAAGAATGTCTATCCTATATGACAAAATTGCTTATATTTTTTTATATATAAACACATTTATAATAGAGTGTATACAACATAATTTGAACTTAATTCCACACAACTTTATATTGCATTTGTCTGTCACAATAATATTTATACCTACTATATACGTATGATATAAACTTCGGTAAGTAGATCTAAAATATTTTAACATTAGAAATTCAAATATTTTTTGTTACAGATAAGGTCGTGTGGAAATCATTTCACTAATTTAATATACATGGCTTGTTTAATTAGATTTTTTAGACAATTAGTTAAATTCAGACAATGAATTAATATATGTGTGAAAGATTACAAGTTCAATATCCAGCATTAATTTGCTAGAATATATGAAACAAAACACCCTTTTCTGAATTAGATCGTTGAGGCATCCAAAAACTGGCACGCATTTTTTTCTTGAAATAACGTTGTTGTGTCTAAAACGAGGAAGGTTCAAATGTCTTTATTTTTTGTGCTTTTATTTTTGAAATATTAATAACTCAAAATTTAAAATATAAATATCAAATAAAACTGTTAGATGTGATCTATATGATTTTCACTACATGTTTATAAATAATTATCACATTTCAATTTTGTTTTTATGTAAATCAAAAAGTTGAAAAATGAATGTCTAGAAATTTTCCACATCAGTACATTTTTACAAGATCTTGATGACAAACATCACAAAGTTGAAATATCATAAATTTTACAAGTGCATAGATAAAATGTACATCACATCTATTGGTTTTATTTTGACATTTATGTTTTAAATTTTGAGTTATTAAAGTTTTTAAAAATGGAGACGTGATAGAGGCACAAAAAATGGAGGCATTTGAATCCTCGTCTAAAACTCACATATACATTTTTTATGGAAGTTTTTATAAAGAGGCGGGTTCAAATGCCTCCATTTTTAAAACGTTAATAACTCAAAATTTAAATTATAAACGTCAAAATAAAACCGTTAGATATGATCTATGTTATTTTCTCTCTGTGCTCATAAAAATTTGTCACATTTTAATTTTGTTTTTATGTGAATCAAAAAGTTGAAAAATCAATATCTAAAAATTATCTACATTAATACATTTTTATAAGTTCTTGATAACGACCAAAACAAAGTTGAAATGTCATAATTTTTTTCACGTGCATAGATAAAAAAATGTAGATCATATCCAACGGTTTTATTTTGACTTTTAAGTTTTAAATTTTGAATTTTGAATTATAGTTTTTAAAAATAGAGGCATGATGGAGACACAAAAAATGAAGAAGGCATTGGAACCCTCTGAATACTATCACTTAAGATATATTATTGGGTATATATAATTTGGAGGTTTGCATTAGATCCTATGAACAGTCAGAGGTTAATTAACCAACTTAATTAATTAGGACATGCCTCTCATATAATGTTAACAACATATATATTATTTTCTAAATATCTAAGCTAAATGTGTCGGCATTTATTAATTAAATAAGGCTTGCTGCAATAGCTAGCTAGTCATATCATTATTAATTTTGGAAAGTGATATAACTCTCTTAATCAAGATGTGTTATACGCAATCAGCATGATAATATGATTATATATATTAAATTATTAGTCGCAATAGCACTTGACCAGCTATCTTAAAAAAAATGAGAGTTTTGACTCTGAATTTGATCATAAATTTCCAAAATTAATTATCTTCTATAATAAAGCAACTGCCGTCAGCAGCTCTTAATTGAACGCTTCACATTTATCTAAAAAAGATATAAAATTATTGACCACCTTTTTTTGCATTGTTCTATGTATGTTTGCCTTTGAAGTTAGTTAGCTTGTTATAAATATATTTCTTTTATTTCTAATACGATTGAGGATTTATACATGATATTTCGATAGTTGCATAGCTCTAACATACAAAGGGATTGTAGAATTAGTTAATTAGAGGTGTATTTCAATAAATTATTTGGATAGAAAGAAATAGATTGACATTCTAGAGGAGGGTCATTATTAAATTGTGAGGAGTTTAGGAGGAGCTATAATCAATTTTAACAAAATATTGGAGCCAGACCACAGGGCATATAGCGCATATAGCTACGGGCGGAGCTAAGAAGTATGAATGGGGTCAAAACATTTAATCCCCATATTTTTTAATTTTTTTTTATATTCTTGTATAATTTTATATATAATTTAGAGTAAAATTTTACAATTAAGTAAAATTTACTTTTATTCTCTGCAGAAAAATTGTATATGATTGACCCCATATGTGTTTGGCCTCATAATTCGAATGTCTGACTCCGCCCTTGCATATAGCCTATTTCAAATTACTAAATTATGGTAGTTATGGAGATTAATTAGTTTCATTTGTTTTGTTGGTATGCTTAATTATGTATTATTCTTTGGCTATTTTGTAATTAGTAAATAATTGGTAGTTGATCTTTTAGCAAACTAATTAGTAATTAGTAGTCTACTGGAACAATTAATTACCTTACTGGTACCGGAGTGCATGTGGTACTATTATATTGTGAATTATTACGTATACTTAAGCTTATTCAAATGATTAGTGAATGTAATTCTAAAATATTTTGGATTAACTTCATATGATGAATCCAAAATGTTGAAATCAATTATCTTAATGAGTGATGTGTTTATATACTAAATAATTTATTAATCTTCAATTTTTTTTGTGTAAAGTCAAGTGGCAAGAAAATGCTGAAAATTGAGTGCAATAAAACATATAAACCTTTATTTTTTCTATTGCTTGACCTGTATAAAATATTTTGAAATTGATAAATATAAAATATAAATGAATTGTTCATGAAATTAATCAATTTCAACATATTAAATTCGTCGTTTGAATCTGTTTCGATAAATTGATCAAGCTCATTTTAAAAGTGAATTACATAGAATTTTGACTTAGGTTTTGTCTTATTTCTCACCTTTATGTTTAAATATTTAGTGAAAAAGGTTAATGTTGCCCTTATGTTTTAGTGCAGGAATCGTGTTTTGGAGCTATTTTACATCACTCGAAGTAAGAATCGGGTTGATTGGAAAAGCGCAGCATATCGACTAAGGCTCTGGTACAGATCGTATTAGTCAATACGGACTAGATCCCCAGTACGGACCAAAGATGGCCGAATACGCATTAACTCCTGCAGCGACACAGTGGGAGTACGGTCCGTATTAGCCAATACAGACCGTACCCGAGATTCCCTTTGGTGAATAACTGCAATAGCTGTATCCATATCAGATAATTTAGACTCCACTCATCTTCAGGGGCCCCTTCACTCCTATTTAAGCCCTCTGGACTGAACTGAAACACTATATTTGTATCTTTGGTTTTATATTTTCTTAAGTGAGAAGAGAGGAGTGTGCAGAGACTAAGTAGGAGGGTACTTCGTGTATGGTTGTATATTTCTCTTATCTCTTTGTAAACATGCCGTTCAGCGGCTAAGTTTAGATTCTTAGAGTTGGTAGTAAACCTTGTTACTCATAAAGCTTTGATATATATTTTTATTTTATCATTGTTTAGTCTTTTGTTGTTCGATTGCTTTTGTGTTTTATGTTCTACCTTACTTGATTTTGTTTATTAGTCTAGACCGTCATGTGATGGCCACAGATGGAAATTAGTCATCTTTGAGCTAATCGAATCGGGATAAGGGAGAATAAAAATACTAGATTATTGGTGGAAACCTTAACTGGAGATACCACCAATTGGATCAACAAAAGTACACATGGGAGTCTCGACATTCGCAGACGCATGTCGTGCCTTACCATGAGAACACCCAACATGACTAAGATAGTAAGGCGACGTACCCAATAAGTGGAGTCTGAATTATTTTGGGCTAGTCACAGATCTCCTTGCATTTGTCGAGACAAGATTTAACGTGATCTCTTGATTGGTAGGGTGATTGTTAAACGAAAGCTATAGTCACTAAATTGGATTAAAAACCCTCATACAACAACTGAAAATCAACATCAAATAAGGTAAGAATCAAAGCGGATTGAAGTAACAACGGTGTGTTAAAACTCTAGGAATTCACATCTCTATCTTATTTATTTTATTTACTTTTAATTTTCGCCAAAACAACAACTCTTGGATTTCAGATTTTGTCTAGTTTTTCGAAAGATTGCGATTTAATCGCTCAAGACCTTAAATCTTATTCTCTACGGATCGATCTCGTTTATACTACTCGATAGAATTATGCACTTGTAATCTGACTCGATAGCAAACCGGGTTATAAAAATCATTAGCCTGATCACATTTACACCCATTATAAATTTTAAAATTATATAAACTCACTAACCATCTAAGTAAGCTATCAAAAATATATGTATTTGCTTAATTTCCAAAGAACTTTATGTTTTTACACAAACTTATAACATTAATTAATTTGTCCTTCAAACACTTTGCTCTGGTTAATTTCCTCGTTTTCATCTCAGAGTCCTGGTTTTCATGGGGGTGAAAGTTAAATATATACGAACGGATTCAATTTTATATTTCATGTATCAATATTTTATTTTAAATTCTTAATAACACATATTTTATAATTTAAATTAAAAATATAATTTCAATGTTATACATATTACTTTTTTTTATGTAAAGATAAAATTATGTTTTTTTCAATTTTATTTTGATAGGAATTAGGAATTTGAAAATTCAAAGTATACAATTATCAACATTCATATATTATTTATTTATTTACAACTGTGTATAAAAAGGTGATGTAAAATAATTATGCATAACGGCTTTATACTTATATCGGAGTTTTAAACAATCAATTATTAAAATTTAAAAATAACCAAATAGTGTAGATAGAAAAATGAAAGTATTCAAACCGTTATATGTTGTATGCATATATACTATATATATCATAGTTATTTGCAAGTGAAAACATTTGCACTGCAAAATTAAACGGAAATTTGAGATAAAAAAAAACAAATATTAAATAGAAAGGAAATTTTTTGTTGGAAGCAGAGCATGAAACATATAAAGACATAAATTAAGAGCGGCCAAGTCTTTTGCCGGTAATCATTGAAGTGACATATAACAAATTAAACAATTATTGGCGTGTTTATGTAAAGAAAAAAATGTCCTTTATTAATTAGATATTAAGTCAATTCTTCATATTTGTTGGCGTTCTCGCCAACCATAAAAAAGAGAGTCAATTCTTCATAAAATGGAACTAACTTTGACAAGAAGTATCATGCGTACTCCTTAATTCCTCATTCTATACACAATCTCAATTGTTTTTCTTTTGTCAAGATATATTTTTTGAAAGAGATATCAAGTATATATATATATATATATTGGTGTGATATTTAAATATGCATTGAACAATTGCGTACATTACAGAATTTGGAAAATAAATATGAATGATCACAATCACATGACAATTGTTGACAATTATATCGTAACTGAATTAGAAGTGTTCATTTAACATAATATTATTTTAAGACGAATGAAATATTAATACAAAAAATATTTAAAAAGATAATCAACGAACAAAGAACTAACATTTAATCAAACAAGTACTAGCTGGTGCCTAGTAGCTAAATATTAAGTTGTGAATTATATAATTTATTTTTAGAAGGAACCCCATTTATTCTCGTTACACACAACTTGTTAGGCAGAGACATATTCTTCCATTCTATAAATGGAGAGAGACATTTGTACTTGTGAATTTCGGACAAATAAGACTAGTGCTGTAATTCTAAACGGGTGCAGTTAAATCCTGTTAGGTAAAGGTTCAAATCGGCTCATGACAGAACGGGTCGAGCATGTATTTTTGTTGATTCAATCATGAGTCAAGTCGAGCATGTTTGTTCTTGAGCGAATAATTAAGAGCTTTTTCGAATTGTTCTTGAGCGAGCTATGACATTTAGCGGCAACGTGATAATTTAATAATTAATATTTTATTTGATAAAGTGGCAAAAATTATGATAAATGCAATTCATATAAAATCAATACAAAATCATAATAATAAATTATACATCTCCATACAAATAATATATCATAACATAACAAAATATCAATTCTAAGATTATAATCATCTACATCCCAGCAACTCAAATGAGTTTCTAAATAACTATTAATTTCTTTTTAGAAATTAAGGTCTCTAAAATTTTTAACTCTCACATCTCTGAAATTAATTTTAGAGTTTATATTAAGCCACGTCAGCAACAAATTAAAAAACATAAATAATTTGAGTCAATCATTTGATCAGTATGGAGTTTATAAACAGTTTCTTAATAAGAAACTTTACTGCATAGTTTTTAAATAAAAAACTCTCCCACATCTCTGAAACTAAATTAGAAACTGTCATGTCAAATTAGAAACTAATGCATTACTTCTTCTCCGCTTCAAGGTGTAAAAACTAAATAGTACTTGTATAGTCCAAAACAATAAGATTTCAAAGAAAATATATAGTTGTTTCCATTCTATGTCATGAAAATCTGTTTTATCGTTTATTTATCCTCTGTTAAATCCTCTTTGTCGGCAACGAATTGACACTGAATTTACTACATCATTAGAGTTCCGTTAAATTTTGTTATTTTCATCACTAACGTCCCTATAAAATTAAAAATTGTAATTCTATCCATGAAATATAATTATTTTTGTATACATTTATATTTTTCAATCTTCTTATAAAATAAAATTATATTATACTGAATTTTTCAGAACCCAATCTAAATTTTTTATTTATTTTTTCCTCTTATCGTACTACTAGAGCCCAATTCCACTAAAATGTTTGCCGGCAATTTTTTTAAAGCATGACCAAAATTAAGGAAAAAAGAATTTAGAACTATAACCCGTTTGTGCCATTTGTATTTTTAAGAAAAATATGATTTGATATTCTTTTAAAAATTAATTATCTCAACTGTCTAGAATCAATCTTTAGCATTGTAACAGAGACTATCATTCATCACAACTACAAAAAAAACACTTTGCCGTCGCACGAAATCGCTATCCGCAATCGGTTTCCGAACCGATGCCTATCGCCCAGATAGCAAATGTATACTCATATGCCATCGGCCCAAAACAGATGACGTTAATCGATATGCCATCGGCAGCACATTGATCAAACGGATGGTGTTAGTACCCAACGCCTTTTGTTTCTTTTTCCAACCGACGGCAAATGTAATTAACGCTGTCTGTTTGGATTTTAATAGCCGATTGTAAAAATGTCTTACACCATCTGTTTTGTTTGAGTTAGCGTTGGCAGGTCCTGGTTTGCCATCGGTCATTAATTTTGAGCCTATTGTGATGTATATATAATTATTATGTTTCATTATTAATTATTGTATTAATTAATTAGGAACTAGCATCCATATATTTGCTGGTCATTTTTAAAACCCAGCAAAGCAACAATAAACATGCATGCATTATATACCCATATTTTAACCAACAATTAATATAGGCATCAACAACACATACATACACAAGTTATCCAACATATATATTAATTAATCCATGCAACAAGCAATATAAATTACACAACAATTATAAACCAACAAGCTAGCAATATCACACATACAACAATATATAGAGCAATATGTCATTATACCATAAAACTAACAACTGTTTTAAACCACATTATTAAAACTAACACCAAATTGTCTGACCGCAAAAAACAAAAAACAACAAATGTTTTACAACACAGATAAGTACTTGCACAGTAATTAAACTATTTCCAAGAAGAACTTACACCTTTGGATACGGATGTCATGCAATGCGTTTTCTTTGTATGGCATTCCGGATAGACGACACTACATGAATAAATCAAAACATAAATAACATATATAAGAACTTAATCTGAAAACATGATAGAAACAAGTGATTGACAAACCTTTGGAAAAGAACGTGCATCAATTTTTTATGAGCATCTCTATGTTCTCTATTACATAAAACTCGGACTCCTATGAATTGCTTTGCGTGGGGCTCTGATCAAATATATATTATTTAAAACAAAATCTAATTAGTAGTGCAATTGGAACTTGAAATAAGTCGCAATGAAATACTCGATTAAAATATTTCTTACCTGAAACATGCTAACCTCCAGTGCTCTTTCCCCGGCATGTGCCGACCTTCCCGGTTTATGTATAACTTAAAAGCCCTAGAATTATTAAAGGTTTGTATATGGTACCTAGAAGTTGGCCAATTTAATATTTTGCATTTTAAATTATATGTATTTTGCTTACTTCTGTAATAGAGGAACAATATCTAAGTTATCGTCATGATTTGGCACCGAGTCTAGCAAGTAGGCAACATTTTGTTTTGGGATGATAACGAGAAGTCTCCAATGTGCTCTACAATATAAGTAATAAATTTATAAATCAATACAAACTTGTTAAAAAAGACAATAAACATAAGTACAATTAGCAGCTTACCCAGCTTAGTGGCATGGTAAGAATACAAGACGCTTATCCTAAAACTTAAGCAAGGTATCGGCCAAGTACGAAAGGGATTGTTTATTACTGTGGTCTATGTATGTGGAGCTGAGCAGTCTGGGGTCCAGAAAACTAATGTCAGGTGTATTTTGGGCACCTAATTCAGTAACTAGCTTCATACAATACCTGAAAATAGTCAATGTTAGAATAAAATAAAGGAGATCTCATTATAAGTCAACATTATTATATCTGTTTATACTAATAAATACTCACAATATCCAGACTTGGATAATAAAGATGTCGATCTTGTTATAAGTCATAAGATCACGGATATATGTGAAACCCACTGTTAGATAAAAGCCCTCATCCTGAAACACTCTCGGCCCGATATAATAACAGAAGCCTCCTTCTTCAGATAGTAGTGTCGCAAGATATCAGTCATGCAGTATTTGGAATTCCAGGCCCAGATCGTCTAATGCCTCCTGATCTACAAGCGGAATCCGACCTCGTATTCCTCCTACAAGTACTAGATGCCGTGATAGCACGAATTCATTAGTCATCATATTGGCCATCTCGACAA
The DNA here is from genome assembly GCA_025461045.1 of Carex parvula. Classification (NCBI taxonomy): domain Eukaryota; kingdom Viridiplantae; phylum Streptophyta; class Magnoliopsida; order Poales; family Cyperaceae; genus Carex; species Carex parvula. The sequence continues at coordinate 145,264 of JAJGRW010005253.1, forward strand.
GTACTTTAGCAGGCCCCTATCATGTACAGATGAATGTATCACTATCGTGTACAGATAACAACTTATTACAAAACACTAAGTTATTTAGTCAGATGCCTTACCTGAGTACTGCAATTCAAGGTGCTAGCTTCTTGGGTAGACATCTTGCTTTCCAAACCCCATATTGCTCTTGCAGATTTTTGGAGATATTGGCATATATTGGCTCTCTGATTAATCACATTAGTAGGCTCCTATCATGTATAGATGAATGTATCAGTATTAAGTACAGATAACGGCTTATAATTAAGAAACACTAAGTTATTCAGTCAGGTATCTTACCTGACTTGCAGTTCAAGGTGCTAGCTTCTTGGGTAGGCATCTTGCTTTCCAAACCTCTAGAAAGAACATATGTTGCTGCTGTAGTCCTCTTTGTAGTTGCATTTGACTTTGCTCTAGCTAATATCCAATCCCTTGCTCGAACACTTGCATTCCTCCTAACAGGTCTTGACTGGATGCAAATCTTCAAAAAATAAAATCTATTTGATTGGATGTAATGGCAAGGTCGTTCTTGCATATTTCATGTTGTTGAAGATTCAAAAATCAATAACATGCCAAATTAGGGAATTTTACCCTTACATCCAAACTAGCAGCACTGTCGGTGGTAATATGAATTTGTTGTGGAGTGATTCTTTTCCGTTTTTTCTTACTATCCCCGTAGCTCCTAGGGCCCTTTTCCCTCTTGGTTGCAGGTTCTGAAGAGTGCGGGCATGATTGGGACGACATTGTTGAAATTAAATTACAACTCAAAGAGTAAGGAAGCTCCAAAACTACAAATGCTAAAAAAAAATACTTAGATAAAAATAAAGATATAAAACTAAACCCTAAATCCTAGAACCATACTTTCCCTAGAAACCCCCTAACCCAAAACTTAATTTAACTAGAAACCCCTATAAAGATATAGACAGAGGTTAGATGCGTAAACCTTCAATGACGAAGATCGATCGAGTGCTCGGTGTTGTATTGAGGTGGCGGCCTACAAGTGATTAGAGACGGAGTCGCGGCGGAGAAAGCTAGCTAGTCACGACCACTTCGAGAGTGCTAGAACACTTGTGTTGTTGGATATATATTGAAACCCTTAACTTGCCATCAACTCCGTTGTGATTATCCCAATTGTTCAGTAGTTCCACCGATGGCGTTATGCGGATAAATGCCAATAATATAGCAAACTTGATGTAGTCCGGACGAATCTTAAATGCGGATAAATGCGTATCATCTGCATTAATATTAGTGCAGTTGTAGTCTGCACGAATCTTAAAAAGATCGAATGGCCGAGATGTATTAACTCAAAAAGTCCCTTTTGACTTAGCATGCAGATCTACAGGATACAAATTCAGTAAACTTGCCCTACGTTGATATTTCTTAGAAATTGCTTAATTTGCATTGCCAATTCTATAGAAGTTTACCTTTACTAATTCAATATGTGGAGTTTGACAACACCAATCGAATTGTACATGCAAACAACATTATCTTATTTATCTAATTGTGCAATTAATCCACATAGAAGTTACCAAGTTGTGCAAACAAACATAAACAAAGTTATCTACTCAAATAAATATCCATAAATTCATCTCCTTATTTACAATTACAACACAACAATAATTACAACACACTATATCAACAATTTCTTTTGATTTTACTAAATTCACTATATTTTATTTAACATCTTGCAAAAACATGCTTTATCTTGGTTAGGTTCGAAAGAAATAGGTCAAACTAATTAATTTCATCTAATAAACATTTTATGAATATTTAACAGTGTTCTAAATAGCGCACTATAGCGGCGCTATAGCGCCGCTATAGCGTTTTGGACCCCAAACGCTACGCTATGACATCAAAATGCGCTATTTGCGCTACTGCCGCTATAGCGGTCCGCTATTCGCGCTATTTGCGCTATACAATATGGATTTTTTTTTAAAGCAATTTATATGGGTTTTAAATAAAGATAAAAAAAATCTCAAACCGAAATTGAATTTGTTGCTACTTGCTACAGATAAATCAATTTGAAATTGGGAATAGAAATTGAAATTTGAATAGAAAAAAAGTCCAAATCGAAAATAAAATTGAATAGAAAAAAAAAAATTATGTCATGAATATATCATGATGCTTAAGATATTTTTAATAGGAAAAATCGATAGTTTATGATATTACTATGGATATTTTGAACCGCAATTTGAACTTTGTACTGGTTCAATATGAATATTATAATTTCTTAATTACTTTGGTGTTATTTATTGTTCTATGAGACTTTAGATAATGTTGATATTTAGTACAAATATTGAATATACGAAATGTAAAAAAAAAAAACGCTATTTGGAATAGCTTCCGCTATAGCGACGCTATTCGCTATAGCTTTTTTTTTAGCCTTCCCGCTACGACGCTATAAACGCTATTTAGAACCTTGATATTTAATCATGTTTTTGGTCCCAAGTTTTTGGCGGTGTAGAAATGGACATGTTACAGTGGACTTACGTTGTTGTTTAAATTCTTTCGCAAACCACATCTTATTCAAAGGGGGTTTGTGTAAGAAATTAAACAGCAATGCACTATCACATGCCATTCATACACCGCCAAAAACTTGGGTTCAAAACATGATTTAATTAAGAACATGTTTTTTAGTTGAAAGTTAGTACGTTTGACCCATTTCTTTGGAACCTAACCAAAGAAAAGCATGTTCTTGTAAAGTGTCAAATATAAAATATAGTGAAAATCAAAAGAAAATGAAATTCATCACAAGCTGCATGTCCGACAACTTGCAAAATATGCATGTTTTGAAAATTAAATCATGTTTGAAACCCAAGCTTAAGGCAGTATAGAAATGGACACGTGACAGTGGACTTACATTGTTGTTTAAACTCTTTCACAAACCACAACTTAATTCAAGGAGGTTTGTGTAAGAGATTAAACAACAATGCATTGTCACATACCTTACCTACACTACTGAAAACTTGAGTTTTAAACATGATTTAATTTTCGGAACATGTTTTGCATGTTGTTGGACAGCTTGTGACTCATCTCACTATGTACAAATTAAATAACTCACTAGCTACTTCATATGAAGCAACAACACAACAATAAAAAAACAGACCACAAGCATCAGCACATAAAATATTATTAATACTACTAGCTGTTTCTTGAGAATCGAAGATACTACTTCTGCCTCATTCCGATATCTTGCAACTTGTCTGCTAAGTTGCATATGAGAACTTAAACTTACGTTACTTCAATTGGCAACGTTGTCGCACCAGCCCATCCATTTATTGCATTATGGACATCTATAAAATTTCCTCCCCGGATTCTGTGGGGTCATCGAAAGCATCACAACACTCGGTTTAAGACATCTATTGCAATAAGAATCTGATGAGTAACTACTATTTTGGCTACTCATTTCGCCTATACAGAAAGAGAAAATAACATTAAATAACTAAAGCCTAGTTTAAATTATTCCCTAATTTAAGAAACCATTCAAAATAACGATTAAAATAAACATAAAATAAAGGGGCGAAGAGTGATCTAGCATACAAATGACGCCGGGATAGGAAATGCTAGTTTCTTAGTCCGTCGATTTTCACAGTGAGCTACTTTTTAGGGATAATCGACCTAGGGTGTACTGGAACATATATATATATATATATATATATATATAAAATCACCACCATAGGTCCAATATATGTAGCAAATAGTGTATACTAAAACTGAGGTTCCAATTATTTACAACGTTGGCCCTGAGAATATGTGCCATCGGTCCAATATGGTAACGAGTTGTTATTGCTTTGTAGTAGGACCAACAGATCATATAACACATAGATGGTAGAATTCACCCCCTCAGTGCCATCGTCCGTTAAGCCAAACCGATATCGAATAGTTACTCAATACTGACTGGTTACATCAACGCCATCGGTTGGTTAGACAGAACAGTTGATAAAAAAGTTCAAACTAATTATAGCGCTGCCACTGGATACATACACAATCCGTGCGGAAGGACACCCGATGGTGAAGGGGCGATAATGAATGTGTTTTTTGTAGTAGTGCATATAGTTGCAGGTGCGAAATTCATATTAAAAATTTAATGCAAATATAAAACAGTTAGATAACTTGATTTTATACTTAATATAAATAATTATCTCGGCAGTCATCAAAAACATGCAATTCTAAATAATACTTAAGCTGGAATTTGGGACCATTCAATGTATTAAATGTTACAATCAATGAAAAGCATGGAATGGCGGCATCAGAAAGATATTAATTTCTTCTCTTTTTTCACTGGAGAGGAAAACAAGAGCTGCTTTTTGGTGAAATTTTTTATCTATAGAGCGTACGGAAACAGAATGAATGTTTCGTTTCTAACAAAAATGAAAAATTTGACTTATTGAGTGCGATCGAAATATATGAATCAGACTCAATGGTCTAGATTCATCGATATATTATATTTTTTTAGAACGGTTGAAAAGGAGAAAATGCAAGGACCACATTTCATCATATCACAAGTACTGGATCGGACTCACAAATATTTTTTTTTTTTAAATTTGATACAAAAGAAGAATCAGTTGTTGTCACATTTAATCAATTCAGAATTGGAGCTTTCTCATTGAGGCTCATTCAATTCTAACTTGATTTTATGTGACATCTATATTTCAGATTTTCTCATCAACGTCTATTTTAAAAAAAATTAAAGTATATCGATGGATCTGGACCATTGAGTCTGATCTATATATTTTAATCGGACTCATTGAATCAGATCTTTCTATATTTGTTGAAACAACACACTCTTCTTGTTTCTGTACGTCTGAATTTAATAATTTCTATATATAAAAAAAATGTCGCTTTTGGGAGAAGTCCTTGATTTCCCCATCAAGTGATGTAAACCTTGGCACCTTTTGATCGAACGGTCCACATCAAACTGGACCCCACAGACCTAACAGCCAGTGATACATTCTACAACGCCAACAGTGGGATTGCCGGATCTTCTTTCCTCTCCGGTTATTTTAACTGGATTTGTCCTTTCGGAACAATTGTTCTTGTATATAATTACTGGAAACTAAAGTGGAGTTTATCACTGGAGAGACAGGTGCACTTGATAGCGCATTGAAGCAAGCATACCGGGCCCAAATCTGATGGCGACGGATCCATTTAATTGCTCTTATATCATGGGACCCGCTAATCTTCCTATTAGCCTGACCCGAATCCATCTCAGGATTAAGATAACTTTGTCGCTTTCTAATCGAATCCAGATTTCAAATCGGAGGTTTTAATTCCGGTCATAAGAGAGATTTGTGATGCTACGTTATTAAATTTCATTGATAACGACACTTGCGGTGTCAATATTACAAGAGAAAAAAAAATCGAAGAAAGTTGCAAAAAGAAAAAAGAAAAAATGAAACTTATGATGTGAACCAATTCTTGTAATCTTAAGTGATTAGGTTAATCATTTCTTTAAAAAAATAACTTATTAAAGAATAGTTCAAACAAAGTGTTGATCAAACTAACCAAAACAAGCTGAAAACAGTACCGTTGTGGAGTTGAAAATTTACTATTGGATACTGAACCCAACACCCGTTATCTAACAACAATCCAGATTGCATAAATACATAGCTTTGAAATTTCCAAACACGGGAGCGTGGGACCCGTGAAAGAGGGAACACCTGAGGGGTCCATGTCAGAACTCCCATTTTCCTCCGCTTTCCATCGCTCCCTCATGTTCCTTGTTTTTTTACTTCATTAATTACCAATTAACAGATAACAAAATTGCACCACTTTATTCCCAAATAATATCTATGATAAAATAATAAGTGTTGACGTGGTAGGGACGACAAACTAGTGTGTGTGTGTGGGTTTGTGTGTTGGAAGAGTAAATGAGGCAGCGTAAAGCTTTTACCAAACTGTACTGGTAAAAAGCTACAGAGAGGGAGGCTAAAACTGTACGCTGGTGCCTGGTTTTTGTGTTGGCTGTTTGTTTCTTGTATCAGAGAGTCGGAGTTAAGAGTGAGAAAGGAAGCAGTGTAACTGTGATGTGTACAACTAGTAGTAATTCAGCAAAGCTGTAACTGTTCATTCTCTCTCTCTCCTCTGTTATCTATCGATCTTACTGTCTACTGGTCTAGAGAGATGAAGAGAGAGATGTGGAGAGAGAGAGAGAGGAAAAGACTGGGGCTTGTTGCGGTCTTACGGAGAGGAGAGCTCGGTATCGTGCTTCGTGCCGGGGGCCGAGAAGCATTAAATGTGCACCGCTTTTTCTCCAGTTATGGGAATCGTGCCTCGACTGGAGCCATGCACGCCTGACCAGCTGGGACCCGCCTAATTTTCGTCTGCTCTCTCTGGAACAGTGGTACTTGGAGATTGGAGAAGCTCCATGTTAGATTTTGGATGCCTCCCGCTCTCAATTGTGGAAATTAATGGAGATGATGTTGTCACGGTCTAATTCAGACTAGCCAGCCAATCCGATCGGTTCAGCCGAGGGTATTCAGGGGCGGATCTCGTGCGGTAGTCGCTCTTGTATTCTGTGTGTTGCGGGTTACTCTCATGTTGATTTTGTTGTGGGGATTCAATTTTGATGATAAATACATTAACTATGCAAAATTAATCTAAATAAGTTCAGTAATGAAACGTTCAACATATATATAAATTTAGTTTTACGAGAATTATTAGCAACTTCTCAAAAAATCAAAATAATAATGTCGCTCAGTATAGTTTGGTAAATTGAATATTATACCGGAAAGGAAGTATATAATTATGGAAATATTTTACTTCTGATTATTTCTGAAGCCGCTTGAATTTTATTAATTTAATATAGCTCCTTTAGAATTTTCTTAGCTCAAATACATATATAGTCACAGTTACAATGACAACGAACATGCCATAGTGTGTGTTCAAAATTCATAAATTATGCCACTTTCAATGTGATAATTTTTTCTATATTTTTTCTAAAAAAAAGGAATGAAAATCTTCAAAATCAAGACATAAAAATGGAAGGACGAATTGGTTTTCGTTTCTTCTATTATAAAATTAATAATTTGAGAATGGCAAGTTAGAGATGAGAGACTAGGATCATTCCGTTATATTCCATTGGGCTGTTTGTTAATAGAGAGTTTGTTATTAGAAAAGAAAAGAAACGAAATGAAAAGAAGAAGGCTGAATGAAATGAGTTCCAGTGATTGACACATCAGTGACCGTCTTATGATTTGCGGCGTTAGATTTGACATTTGACTTGTCATTCATTCATCAATTCTCTCTCTCTCTCTCAAAAGAAAGAGAAGAAGAAAAAAAGACATATATGATCTGAGCTGCAGCAGCCTGACTGCCTCACACATCCCATCTCACCTCTCTATCTCTCTCTCTGACCCTCTCCGTATCTCTCACCCAAGCAATTAGATTCAGTACATACGCCATTCCTTTTGCCATGTCACTTATTCGCTTGGTTGGTTCTACGGTTCTACCTTCTCTCTCTAGTCGGTAATTCTTTTTAGTATTATATTTTCTGATCGATGCATAAGATATATGTATTAATGTATACATGCTTGCTTACTGACCTTTTGCTTTATGGGTGCTCGTGTTTGCAGGAACAATGACTTTTGTACGCCGTACCGTACGTGTGTGTTAGTGTGTGTATAGATAGATAGGTTCGTGACTAGACCTCTTTTTTGTTGTTCGTACCATCGCACCATGCCAATAAATACTAATACTACCAGCTATGATTTGCTGCATGCTGAGATATATATACGATCGCGTCAGCTTTTGGTTTACTGATATATCATGAATTGTTGGGTTTGTTTGGATTGGTTGGTTCCACTGCTGGTCATCACCTTCCTTCTCTGGCTTTCTACTGTCAATGGAGGAATCCTGTTTAGTTACTGTATGACATTTACACTTCTAACTGAAAACTATGTTTATATATATCATGAGAGGTTGAGACATTAATATTTTCAGAAAATATATAAAAGTGTGAATATCTATACATGCCAGTGCAATATATGTAGGAATGAGTATTTAATGAAGGGGCAGGACTAGATAATTAGATAGGAAATTAAAATTTAAAATGCATAATGTACGGTTGGAGTTTGAACTCAAGTTTTTACAATAACGAATTAAAATTTGAATCACTAGACTACAAGCACAAATGTGATAATTTATAAGGGGTTGAAGTTTATAATTTAAAAATAAAAATTAAATTAAATTTCAATATAAAGGATTAAAAACTTTTGGAATTATGGGGGTTGTTGAGCACCCCTGGACTATATATACATAGATTGGCCTGGTTTGATGGTCATCATATTAAATTCTATATTTAATTAGAGTTGTTTGATATGTTTTAAAATTCGTGCATACTGGTTTAAAGTTGGTGCAAATCATGTTTGTCTAAATTTTAACAAATAGTTTTGAATAATGTTCAAACCGAATTTAATCTTATACTCATCGGAACATGCAAACTATAAGAATAGGACAATATCTGCGAGAAATATTGTCGGTATACTCTCGTCGTTAATAGAAAAAATATTTTTTTCTCAGTATACTCTCGCAGATAGTCACTTTCTATCCCAGCAGATACTGTCCCATTCTTGCAGTATATATTTATGATCTCCTTTATTTGCTATTAGGAAATGCAAATTAAATGGCGGGGAGTTCAATAGAAGTGTGCGTTTTGTGTGTTTGTGTGTTGTTGGTTTAGTTTGTCGTTTTATTATCTCGTGGAGTCGTGTCGTACTATTTTGATTGGGCTTCACACTTCCCATGTTGTGGGGTTACCAGCCCATTTTATGTGGATTTTGTTCTGTCTAGTCCTGCTGCCAACAAAAATTACACTGAATTAATTATGTTCAATTCTTAAATTTCAATCATGTACTTGAAACTTTTATAGCGCTAGCTTGTTACACGTGTCAGCGAAGGCAATTTTTTTTTTTCATTTAAGCAATAAATTAATATAAGAGATATTAGGCTCTAGCAATAAATTAATATAAGAGAGATTAGGCTCTAACTCAGCTTGTTAATTCTGAACTGAGCTACATTTGAGTGAGCTGGAGCTAGAGCATCCCTAGAGCATCCGAGGTAAAACTTCAGCTTGAAATCGTGACAAGCCAGTCCGAACTAACTCGCGAGCTGACGAGCTGGCTCTCTGGGTTTGGATGATCTTGTTTTAAGCAGGGGCGGATTTACATTTATGTCAGGGGGTGCTAAGCCACTCCAATAATTTAAATATTTTTAATTATGTACATTAAAATCTAATTTAATTTTTATTTTTTTAAACTTTTATATAGTCTAATCCCTCTCATAAAATAACAAAAGTGTGTTTGTAGTCTAGCGGTAAGAGTTCGATTTGGCCTTTGTAAGGCCATGGGTTCAATTTCCACTAACAACAATTTTATGTTACATTTTTCACATATTATGTATTTTATAGATTAGCCCCTCCTATTCAAATTTTCTAGTTCCGCCCCTGGTTTTAAGAAGAAAATAAATTCTGCAAACTTTTTGGATCGAACTGAACCGAGTTGAACTGAGCTAGACAGTATAAAATGCACACAAATTCATACAAATTCACAAATTGATGCCTAACCGAGCTAGCTTGCGAGCTGACGAGCAAGCTAGCCCCAGCTTGAACTCGTTAATTCTGGACCAAGCTAGTGCATGGCGAGCTGCCTCGTTAACAGCTCGGTCTAATAACGTGCGAACTGTTAGCAAACGAGTCACGATCGAACCACGAGCTATGAGCTTTTTTGCCACCCCTATATATATTTAGGACATCATTATTGCCACTATCATTAAAAATAATTTTGACACAGGTTGTTTGAAATTTGATAGAGGATACTTATCAATAATTTAAATTTGAGAATTAAGCTTAATTTTCATTTTTACTGAAAAAAACAAGGGTTGGAGATTGAGAAACCACGTTTTTATTTTTTTTGGCACTGTACGATGTTGTTTATTTAATCATATCTTCTTCATCCCATTTTATTTATTTATTTTGGGCTGATATAAGCAAGACTTTACTAAGATATATATATATATATATATATATATATATATAGAGCAAGACTAGCGTGTGCTAGGCTCACCAAGAGGGATTGGTGAGCGCACCTCCAAAAAGCGCATTTTCAAAGTTCAAATAGTCGATACGAACCTTCCAACGTGTTCTTCATATTAAAATGTGCTTGGAGACCAAATTTTACATTTTTTGGAAATTATTTACTATTTTTTCAGAATTTTTGAAAAAACTAAACAAACTAAACAATAATTTGAAATTTGAAAAACAAATGATTTTCAAAAATTCTGAAAAAATAGTAAAAAATTTCCAAAAAATGTAAAATTTGGTCTCCAAGCACATTTTAATATGAAGAACACGTTGGAAGGTTCGAATCGACTATTTGAACTTTGAAAATGCTCTTTTGGGAGGTGCGCTCACCAATCCCTCTTGGTGAGCCTAGCACACCCTAGTCTTGCTCTCTATATATATATATATATAATGGCCGTATGTTTTTTTCTCAATTGGAGGATCAGAAAATATGTATGATTCTTTTTATGCTGTAACTACTTCACAAGAGTATATTGCTGAGAGCAGTTATTCTATTATTTCTGTTCTCTCACGTTGGATAATAAACTGTGAAAGTTTTTTTTTTATTAATGTTGACTTAATTAACAACCATTTTTAGCAACATATATAAAATTTGATCTCCAAGCATATTTTAATATGGAAAATATATTGAGCGGTTCGAATTAACTGTTTGGATTTCAAAAATAGTGATAAGAATATGAGACGAAATTGAAACATAAAAGATACAAGGCATTTTAATCCCTACTCGTTAACATATATTACTAGGAAATATGTACATATAATAAAATAAAGTTTTTGTAATAAAATAAAACTTCTAAATAACAAAATTGATGGAAAAAAAAAACTCGCATTATTTCAAAGTACTATATAAGTTTATTAATAAACAGTAAATTGAAATCCAATTACGTCGGTTTTATTTAATGTACTTGACAAAAAGTTGGTTCTGATAATAACCATTTTCGTTGGATGGTGACAATATGTTGACTAAAATGGTTCTGATATAATATTTAGTCTGAAACGGCGTGTCATGGTAGGGACTCGCTGATGGTCACAACTCACTAGTTGTAATTTGCACCATCAATTTTAGGCAAAAAAAATAGAATATTTCAATCCCATCAAATTATGTAAGCAACTGTTCGGCTGCCATTCTGTCCGTGGGAAAGAAAAAATTTCAGTGAATTTTTTTTTTCCACGCCTACTGTGTTTCGGCTATTCAAATTGAACCTAAATCTAAGTCCATTATTGTTCCCGCCTGGCAGCCAAACATGCACGAAGAGAATAACAGTAGTGATCGCCTTTCACATTAATCATTAGCAAGTAATTGAGACTTAATATTGGCGCAATTAAGGTCGAGAACTCTCTGGATCGAGCTCTCTAGCTAAATAATTAAATGACAATTTTTTCTTTGTTCATCTGATTTGTCATATTTAATAAGACGAATATGAATACGATTTTTTTTTACAGTTAACTTATCGAATACGGAGAAAAATAATTATTTTTTATTAAAATAATAGATAAAAATCAGGATAAAAATTATTTCTTACCCGTTATCTTATACGGTAATAATTAAAAATAAATTATAAAATTATAAATATAGATATATATTTATATGGAGATGATGAATGATAAACATTTTTTATCCGTTTATGATTCGATCCATACGGTATTCGATAAGACGGGTACGGTAAAGCTTTTTTTTTGTTTAGCTTATCAGGTACGGTTAGGGTAAAATTTTTTTCGGTTAACATAACATGTAAGAGTATGAAAATGCTTCTAACCGATCTGTTTCGTACCCATTGTCACTCCTATACATGATCATGTTTTGTTGTAGAATAAATTAAAAAAAGTTACTTCATTTATCTCCTATTTTATATTTTGCTTGGAGGTTAAGTGTTGAGTAAATTAATATATATGTAAGAGTAAGAGTTAGAAAATGAATATTTATATATGACAATAGTCTTTACAGACGGAGTAAGTATGAAGTAAGTTAATCTATTTGAAGAAGTACATTTATCCATATACTAATGTTTTATTTCTTATTTGACAATTTAACTATGGAATAAAATAGTTTACTTCACTTCTTACTTCACAACCTAACATGCCCTAATAGAGTGTCAATAAAATTCTTTGTTTCCTTAAAACTCCTTAGCTCATTAAATTAGCTGAACATCACTTCCTTAATTGGACAGGCTTAAGGCCTCAAAAAAGTGTTTTTATTTAGAACTTGTTCGGCTTGTTACTGTATTTGTGAAAAAAAAAATTCACTTAGAGAAAATATTTTTTTCCTTTGTGAGTGTACGCACAATATTTTAACCGTTCAAAAATCTTCGTGCCCCAGCTCATTCCCATGGAACGAGATCACCTGCCCCCCGGGGGGCAGGTGATCTCGTTCCATGGGAATGAGCTGGGGAGTTCTGCCCTTCATTCTGCCGAACTTGCCCTTACCGTTCAACTCTCAGGTCTCAGCTGAGGAGTTCCTTAAGCTTCTTTTTATTATTTTATTATATTTATCATTCATTCTCTCTCCTGCTTGAACGGTTCTCTAGGCGTAAAAGAGAAATGTTCATCTTCTTCTCGATCTTCCTAGCGGATTCGTTGGCAATTGCAGCGATGAAATTGGTCATCCAATACCACAGGGGAGTTCGTGTTGAGACGCTCTAGCTATCGAGATCTCATTCACCATATCTGACCGCCACCACCGAGCCCAACGATGACGTGGATGTCCATGATCCCACCACGTCAACTCATCATGAGATTAGGGATGAACATGGACCTAAGAAGTTGAATAATTTTCCCGTTTTTGTTCTCTTTTTTGTATCTCCGTTTTGTACTGATTTTCTTTTGTTGAATAATTTCACTAGTTTTCAGCGCTCACCATTGGCTTGCTCATCTCCGCTTTCAAACTGCTAAATAATGCTTTGACACATCTCTTTTAGTTGGATTTGATTCACAGATCCTATTCATGCATACTCTGATTTGATTAAAAAGTGTAGGGGCAAGTTTGATTTGTATTGTTGATTGTGAATTGAACTGAGGCTTGCATCCTCTTAATTGAATCGTTGAGTTGTTGAGGTTAGCTTGAAATTTTTGTTGTGTATTAATTTTATATGATTGACCTCAACTGCTAATTTAGAGACTCAGAATCATGATACTGTGAGATTAATATCAGTTGCTAATTTAAGGTGAATCACTCGTACTGGTACTGGTATCATCTGCTAATTAGATGATTGGATTTCAAGGTCTTAACCACTCGTACCAGTTGGTACCAGTTAGGATTTAGGAATGTGGACTGTACACGACAACAGTTGTAATAAGGGGTAATTTGGTATTTGCAACTATAATATATATTCTATATCATCTGCTAATTAGATGATTGGATTTCAAAGTCTTAACCACTCGTACCAGTCGGTACCAGTTGGGAATTAGGAATGTGGACTGTACATGACAACAGTTGTAATAAGGGGTAATTTAGGTATTTGCAACTATAATATATATTCTTAATCCTACTATTTCACCGAACACATGTTTCTAAGCAAGTATTAAAAATTTTAATCCTCCACCCCTTATGGAGGATTTTTTTAAAAAAAGTAATTAAAATAATTAATTTAAAAAAAACAACTTGATTATCTCGTTTTTTAGAAAAACCATAAAAACCGAACGGGCAATTCAGTAGGAACTTTTTTTTTTGTTCTATACCGAATTGCCAATTCGGTATAGGCCTTTTTCACAATTCCCGCTGCTTTCCTTGTAACTTTGTGTGTAACTCCTTGTAAACCGAATTGCCAATTCGATTAGAGACATTTTTAGTCCAGACCGAATTGGCAATTCGGTCTAGAGGCTTTTTTTTTTTTTTAGAGACACTAAGAAGAGCAAAATAAAGAAATCTAACACTGAAAATTTGAATTTTTTGTTTAAATTATTTGTTAGATTACTTATTTTGATTTATAATTAGCATTTATACTAAAATACACTAAATTACTTGAAATTATGTTGAATTACACTATAATACAATAATTATGTTGAATTACACTAAATTACATTAAATTACAATAATTTCGCTAATTATGCTGAAATACAGTAAATTACGCTAAAGTAGACTGATTTGATTTTGTGCCAACTTTCATGAATCATAAAAAATAGTAAAAAAATTTCAAAAATAGTAAAATTTGATATTCTACAAGTTCATTATTTAACTAATTTACTGAGCTACTTAGATTGAATAATAGAAATGAAAATCTTAATCGGAAACTTTAACTCAAGTTTTGAGACTCTTCCCTTTGTTTTTTTGGCAATTCTGAATTTCAGAAAACAACATATTTGTCACGAACGAATGCGTATTTTCACAAGCTTTCCAAAAAGTGGTCATTTGCTGAAATCGGACACTCGAGCGCTATTTTATGACAGTTTGAATTTTCGCTGTCGTTTTTCGCCTTTTCAGTGAAGATATCGTCCATATTCATATGTAATTTAGCGTAATTTACCGTATTTGCGTAATGTAATGTAATTTAACTTAAATATAGTGTAATTCAACATAATTTCAAGTAATTTAGCCCATTTTAGTATAAATATGCTAATTGTATATCAAAAGAAGTAATCTATTAAATAATTTAAACAAAAAATTCAAATTTTCAGTGTTAGATTTCTTTATTTTGCTCTTCTTAGTGTCTCTAAATAAAAAAAAAAAAAAAAAGTCTCTAGACCGAATTGCCAATTCGGTATGGGCTAAAAATGCCTCTAAACCGAATTGGCAATTCGGTTTACAAGGAGTTACACACAAAGTTACAGGGAAAGCAACGGGAATTGTGAAAAAGGCCTATACCGAATTGGCAATTCGGTATAGAAAAAAAAAACATTCATACCGAATTGCCAATTCAGTTTTTATAGTTTTTCTAAAAAACGAGGTAATCAAGTTGTTTTTTTAAAATTAATTATTTTAATTACGTTTTCAAAAAAAAAAATCCCCTTAAGGAGGGTTGCTAAACACCCTGACCCTAGCGTGCATGCATGTTTTGGACAGATTTGGGGTTTACATTTGTCGTTTTATTATTTTAAGAATTTTATGTTAGAATTGTGGGGTCTCCTATATAATTGGCAAAAGAGCATATCCATGTGAAAAAGATGCCAAGCCTACCAGCGTATCTAACGGCCATCACATGATCCTAGCGTCCACAATTCTCCAACCACCAATAGCCTTTCATCCTTACAATAGACTAAAGTAAGGCTAGGTAATAAATATATTACGGATCATATGTTTATTTTTAAATTTCGAACAATTAATCTGAATCGTTAAATATGATCTCTTAAAAAAAATTATATTTGAAAACAAAAAATTACATTTTTTAGACAGTTTACTATTTTTTAGATAGATAAAAAATCATTAACTTTGGAAAGTCCGTAATCTTAAATCAAGTGATTTTCTACCGATTTAAACAAAAAGTAACAAAAAAAATATAAAATGTTATCTGCAAGTGTGTGTGTGTGTGTGTATGTATATATATATATGAGAAGGGTTCAAATGCCTCCATTTTTAAAAACTTTAATAACTCAAAATTTAAAACTTAAAAGTCAAAATAAAACCGTTGAATATGATCTACATCATTTTATTTATACACCTGTAAAAAATTATGACATTTCAATTTTGTTTTGGTTGTCATCAAGAGCTTGTAAAAAACGTACTAATGTGGATAATTTTTAAACATTGATTTTTAAACTTATTGATTCACATAAAAACAAAATCGAAATGTGATAATTTTTTATGAGCACGTAGATAAAATGATGTAGATCATATCCAATGGTTTAATTTTGACTTTTAAATTTTAAATTTTGAGTTATTAAAGTTTATAAAAATGGAGGCATGGTGGAGGCACAAAAAATGAGGCATTTGAACCCTCCTCTATATATATATATATATATATATATATATATATATATATATATATATATCCATATTATAAAGCAGCCTGTATTATGAACGTGCTCAACATAATCTTCAAATATATATTATATATATATATACTATATATATATTTGAAAATTATGTTGAGCAAGTTCATAATACAGGCTGCTTTATAATATGGATATTACCATAACCTCACTCATAAAACAAAAAAATTATCAGGACAATGCTTTTGTGTGGAGGATCTCATGTTTAAAATCTGAAAAAAGAAATTTTTGAAAATATTAAATAGTTAGAGGTGTAGCTATGAGCCTAGTGATAAAATTCTGCGGTTTGCTTTTTAAATTTGTTTGTATAAAATACTGCATGAGAAAAGAAATATATTACAAACATACTAACAATCTATATTATATTTATTGCATCATTTATAATGTAAACTAACTAATCTGTTGAATTTGCATTTTATAGAATAAAATCCCAAATCACTTAGTCTCCTTTCTTAGTTTAAAAAAAAAAAAAAAATTCCGGATACTTTTTTACCAATATTCTATTTTAATGGATTTTCTTATAATATCCATACTGTTCTTGTACTATTCTCTTTTAATACTCGAATTAATTTTTAATTTGTCAAATTATGCGAACAAGGAACGTTTATTCAATATTAATCAATGTTTTAAATAGCGTTTATAGCGTATAGCGGGAATGCTACAGAAAAAGCTATAGCGAATAGCGTAGCTATAGTGGAAGCTATTCCAAATAGCATTTTTTTTTTTACAAAAATTATATTATATATTTGTACTATATATTAACATTATCTAAAGTTTCATAGAACAATAAATAACACCAAATTAATTAAGAAATTATAATATTCATATTGAACTAGTACAAAAGTCCATGGTTCAAAATATTCATATAATATCATAAACTATAGATCTTTTTCTATACAAAATATCTTAAGCATCATGATTCATTCTATTTTTTTTTTCTATACAAAATAAATTTTATGGATCTTTATTTAAGCCCATATAAATTGTCTAAAAAAGCTCAATATGCATAGCGCGCAAATAGCGCGCTACACGCTATGCGCTATAGCGGACCGCTATTACCGCTATAGCGGCCGTAGCGCAATTTGCGTATTTTTATGCCATAGCTTAGCGTTTAGGGTCCAAAAACGCTATAGCGCGCTATTTAGAACACTGATATTAATTAATGAAATTGTAGAAAAAATATTATCAATTTTACAAAAGCTATTG
>JAJGRW010005254.1:0-19964 GCA_025461045.1 Carex parvula
TTAGTTTTGGAGTTGAGAAGTTTGAAGATTTAGCTGCCGATTCTGCAAGCCTTACAAAATATCCTCTGCTCACACACACCCAAACTACCAGTTGTGGTTAATTATTTGTAAAATTAACCCAAACAGGTGGTTTAAGTCAACTTAATTATTCATAGCCCAAACTAATTAAGCCTGGCCTCATGAGCTAGCTTATCTCCTCTTTATTAATTAATGCCCAAAACTATATAATGCCTCGTAAATCGTAATCTCATCTCTCTCCCCCCGGCGCTCTGAATATATATATATATTCTGTATTTAGTATTTCGTGCAAGTCCCTGGAGAACACCTCGATGAAACAAGTCAACCAGCTGGATCATTTCATTCGTTTAGAATTCCATTATATTGTTCAGGATTTCGAGCTAATTATAAGACAGCTTAATTTGCATAAGATCCGACCTCGTTATTGTCGATTTGTAATTTTCTTCTTCATTCAGACTCTTTGCATTATTTTGTGATTTTGTCTTTATTTTTATGCGAGACGGTACAAGAAATCTGTTCGATAATGAGTTTTAAATTTACTGCCATAAATTTTTTAGATTTTTTTCATATGGAGAAAATTTAATCTCAAAATGACTCAAATATGTGAGCGGAAGAAATACGAGTGTAGACTTAAACTGAGAATTGTTTTTTTTTTTATATAAAATTAACAAATTTGCATAATTGGCAATTGCTAAAACAAAATATAGAATTCAAAATCAGTCTTTGATTTGACTTTAAAAAAATATAAAATTAAAAGCTGGGCATTTAAAATGAGAATTATATTGTTCGCTACTTGAACAATCTTCAACATTCATCTTAAATTGAAACCGGAGAATCTTATTTAAGCATGATTGGCGCATCATTAATTCTAGACTTGATGGTGTACCAAATTATAATTACAGCTCTGAAACAACAATTTATTTATCTAAAGCAGATGATTCCAATTTATTCATCCCCACATGTGCACTCTGACCCCTATTCGGAAAATGAGGCTAACCAGACACACTCTCTGTTTGTCATGTTGCCTGCACGACTTGAGAGTAGGTCCGATGGGCATCGGACCTACCTCGGTTCGACGGGTTTAATCACCATTGATTTTCTTTTAGATTCGTGCAAAATACTTTAAACTCCGTGCGTGTATGTTTCAAGATTCGTGCGCACAAATTACTCCGTTCTCCTACGGTAGATCTGCCCATCGGAACCAAACTAGGTCCGATGGGCATCGGACCTACACTTATCTCTGCCTGCACACAAATTAATTTGGGGAGAATTTCATGTATACCCTCAAAAACTTCAAAATTACTTATTTCCCCCTCTAAACTTCATAATATCATATTTACCCTTCTAAACTTCAAAAACTCACACATTTACCCATTTTATTATCTTTTCAATTAAAACTCATTTTAAATTTATAAAATGTCTATTGCGCACTTCCCCTTCTCCTTCTTTTTTCTCTGCAACTCTCCTTCATTAGAAATTATAAATTAGTTCAAGCAAAAACAACTAAAAAAAGAAAAGAAAAAAAAACGCCAAATGCATTGGTAACTGTCACACCCCTTAACTACATATTAGTATCAAAACCAGACCTCCATTTGTATATTTAATTTACATACCCCAAACTTGATAACCTGGTACATCCAAATTCAAAGTCCTCTGCAAGTAGCAAAATATACTGATGCTTTGAAAAGCTATGTTAACGACTTATTCAGGCTGCGATATATCTGGAATGCTCCTTTTTTTTCTTGTTCACCTCAATTAATTAATGACTTATTTAAGCTACGATCGATTATCGATGCTTTGAAAGGAGCTCAAAATCAGTCCTCAATTTCTCGATCACATAGATTTCTACCACTTGCGTCTACAAGCTCATGATGCTCTCGCTGACCCGCCCTCTAGCTAATATATATAGATCACACATGTACACAAGTCCAGTGATGTGTTACTTTATCCAAAAATTAGGTAGATTTAATTTAAGAGAGTTGTTTATAATTACTGTACGTACTTAATTTGGTAGATAAATTAGTAATTATTTTTCAGTCTTATTAATTACTTTAGCTAGCAAGCCTTTAATAAAAGTTTGACTCATCCGGTCATCCCTTTTCACTTTTCTTCACCTATATTTATATATAGATATATAATATATATATATATAAACATTGCATCTCTCATTAACCACCTACATTCTTTAATTTACTCTTTAGGGAAAGCAACGAAAAACGTATTTTAGTAGTCATATTAATTGTTATCTTATACTTTTTATTTGTGCCTGGTTGTTATTCATTATCATCTATTCTGAAACCAAAGTAGCAAAGGACAAATTAGCTATACTATTCTACTCACATGACGAACCAAAAATGTTTTTGCCTCTATGGATTCATTCTTCAATCACAGTCGAGATGCACCAACACACTGCGTGCATGTGTACAATTTGGCCTCAGGCGCTTGACTAAAAGTCATGCACAAAAGAGGTAGGGAATTAAAGTCATATGTTGATCCAAACAAGTACCGCGTCTTTGCCCATATGGATTTACTCTTCAATCACAGACAGCCTACAAGTACCAGCACACTGGTACACTTTTGGCTCAAGCGTGACAACGACTGGATACAATAGTACAATACCAATTGGTCCCCTATTTGCGCTGTGTTGGTTGGTTAGGCCCCTGTTTTGTGCATTCTCCCTATGGAGTTCACATGTATCTGAACTTCATTACATGACAGATTGTACAGTAAAATAAAGCAGCCCAATAATGTCAGACTAGGCCCTTTGTTATCCGTATCCACATGAGGATACAATGAGGAAAGAGCGATCTGGCTGGACCAAAATAAATTTGATGTCTATTGTAGATATAGGGGATCCATTTTAAGATCCATGCCAGAGTTAAAACGAAGATTTCCTAATTGTACCTCAGGTAACTTGAGGTAAAATAAACGATCACTACATGAATTCACCAATCAGTTTTTTCAATGGAAGGAAACAAAATAATATCAGAAAGATACTGGTTGGGGTCGGGAAGAAATATATATTTTGTAAGTGAACGGGGTAAAATTTAAGTAACTTAGTTTAGAATAATTAAAGATTTCACATAATGAATTACAAAAGTAAAGGTTACGAGGGAATTTCTTTCTTACTGTGGTAAAAGGAAAATACCCTCTATTTTATATAAGGTGGATTTCGAGAAGGCTTTTGATTCGGTGAGCTGGTGTTTCCTCACCAATTTACTAATCGAAAAAGGTTTTCCACCCAGATAGATATCATGGATCCTGCAATTGCTCAATTCATCTACTTCAATTATCCGGATAAATGGGATCTCAACATCATTCTTTAGACACACAAGAGGGCTGCGTCAGGGAGACCCGTTATCGCCCCTATTGTTCATTATAGTAGCAAACTCACTCAACTGGGTAATCAAAAACTCTGTTCCAGCAATGCATCCACCGATTCACTTCCAACCGCAACCGATCCAGTACGCCGACGATACAGTTATAATAGCGGAAGCGCACCCGAGAACGGTAAAGGTCATCTCTATGATTATCGATCTATGAAAAGCTAGCGGGCCTCAGGATTAACCGGTTGAAAAATTCATTCGTCCCGGTGGCAATACCACATCATCTGACCCAGACAATACAGACAATCCTTGGAAGCCCGATGGCGGAACTCCTAATAAAATACCTAGGGTTGCCCTTATCGATTAAGAAACCAAGAAAGATGGACTACCTACCCCTAATTGCGGCGGTCGAAGGAAGAGTAGCGAGCTGGAAATCAGCGCTTCTGTCATTTGGAGGAAGGCTGACACTGACAAATCGGTCCTCTCGGCAATGCGACTGCACTTCATACAGGCTTTGTGCATACCCAAATGGATCATAAAACAGATAGACAGGATACGAAGAAATTTCCTGTGGAAAGGTCACGACCCGTGTAAACCAATCAATTACTTGGTGAATTGGAAAAAGACATGTCATCTGAAACTCAATGGCGGCTTCGGAATCATAAACCTTCAAACTCAAAATACGGCTCTACTAACCAAGTCGATCTGGATACTGCAAACAAACCGAGCAAGTCATTGGGATCAGATACTCTGTCTCTTATATGAAATAGAAAAGGTTTCGCACTTAGACCGAAGTGCAGATCACTCATTTTTCATTAAAGAACTGGCTTCTCTGACATCCTTTTTTAAGGTAGCCACAGAGGTCCAAGCGGATACAGGTCAGACACAGTGGCGATGGGAGCCGAATTTGATTTTCTCTACGGCCTCGGCGTATAGAACCTTGCATCACAAAGGAGTCGTGTGTCCTTATTATGCAAGACTCTGGAAGTTCATAATACCTCCCAAGGTAAAGGTGTTTATCTAGGTCCTGTTACAAAATAAAATCTTGACACGAGACATTCTCCGGAGAAGAGATTGTCAAGCAATTCAAGGCTGTGTACTGTGTGGAGAAGAATGTATAGAGACAAACGTTCATCTATTCTAGGACTGTCCGTACTCAGCAGCCTTATGGCGAACCACGATGCGTACATCTCGGATGCCTTTAACCATCACGGGATACGATTCTCATGTGGCGTTTTGGTTAGCACAATCTAGACCCTTAGATAAGGCGCAACTAAAAGTGTGGGACATATGCTAGGCGGCGACTCTGTGGTCCATATGGCGAGAGAGGAACAACAGAATTTTCTCTCAGAAGACAAAGCCAATTAGCAGACTCTCAGATGAGATTATAAGAGATATACAACAATAGCGAATCTGCTGCCAACATCAGGACAAGAAAGAGTTATACAGTTTTACATTATTTAGTTAAAGAGACAGCGTTCTGTAAATAGTTTTCATTTTTTTTCAGATCTATGCCGACCATTGTAAATATTTTTTTTATCAATGAAAACCCGTAAGATGGCAACTTGCCACCTTACCCTAAAAAAAAAAAAAGTAAAGGTTACATGAAGATTAACTCAATTAGTACTCAGCTTATTACATTAACTAGACCTCAAGAACCCTAGGCATCTACAATCAGTGATCAATGACCATTATAATAAAGAGGAATGCTTCTATGGACATAAGGACCTATTTTGTAAAATAAACATATTTTCATTTTCAAAGTTCAAACAGTCGATCCGACCGTTCAACATTATCTCCATATTAAAATGTACTTGGAGGTCAAATTTTACATTTTTTTTAATTTTTTTACTATTTATTAAGATGGGTACTAATTCAATGGTCTGAATTTAACTAATTTTGTAAAATACTTAATAAATAGTAAAAAAATTAAAAAAAATGTAAAATTTGACCTCCAAGTACATTTTAATATGGAGATAATGTTGAACGGTCGGATCAACTATTTGAACTTTGAAAATAAAAATATACTCATTTTACAAATAGGTCCTTATGTCCATAAAGAATTTGCCTATAATAAATATTTCAAGTTAGTGCACACATGCATTTGCCCTTGTGATACATCAATTGTGCATCTCATCAACAACTTGGAATAATATATCCTTTTTGAAGGGTTATTCAAAAATTTTACACGCAGACAAATATGTACGATGAAGATACATAAAGAAAAATCCATCAGCAGCAGCCTCAATTATCATAGTTCTTGAAGCAAAGCCTCCATTGAAGGTCGTTGGCTTGGCACTTCATTTGTACATTTTAATGCAATATTCACCAAATTAGCTGCCTCGTTTTTTCCATAATTGCCCTTCAAGTTCCTGTCAATTAGCTCTTCAAAGCCACCCGACTCAGGTACAAGCCTTAGATGGGACACTTTTCTCCTACCACTAAGTACTTGCATTATCACCACTCCGAATGCATACACGTCACTTTTTTCAGTGAACCGACCAGTCATTGTGTATTCTGGTGGTAGATATCCCATTGCTGCACTTGCTTTTAAGGATGAAAAGACCACATCATCAGCTAAGAGTTTGTGCAGACCTGACCCGGAAATCAACGGCCTGTAAGCATAATCTAGCAGAATTTTTTCTGCTGATATGGCTTGATGCACTAAAGATGGTTTGTTTGGCTTAGTGCTATGCAAATACGCTATCCCTGGAATAGAGAGAGAGAGAGAGAGCTTATTAGTCTTATTAGAAGGAAATTTGTGAAGACATCTAAAATTTTGTAAATTTTATGGCCTCGGATACTATTTACAACAGGGTCCCATGAGAATGACTTTTTCCATCAGTAGCACAACTGGTATGGATCAGTGTCCTTAATTATGGCAATATAACTACATGTGACCCACTGTGCAGATTCTCCATAAATGAATGAAAACTACACTGCTTTAAAAATACCAAAAGATGCAGGTTTTATCTTTGAGAATTTCACGGAAAGAAACAAAATTTACATTCATATACATGAACATTGGCCAATATAAACAAAAGTAAAATTCGAAGGGTCAGTACAAGTACCTAGATGGGGAGTTCAAAATAGTACCTAACTATTCTAAATTGACTTTCCGTGTTATAAGTGTGTGTCCAAGCAATTGAAATTAAACCATGTTTTATAGATGTATAATAGTCCAAAATTTCCTGCAGGTTTGTTTGTCTGAGAATATCTGTGTTACATTAGTGCTTATGCAAAGGTACTATGTATGTCATGTACATTTATACACATCATTGCTTGTCTTCTGTTTTTTACATACTTGCGTGTAGGCAACACAAATGAATTAAAATTTATTTTTTCCTATATGTTTTTGAATAAATTTATTGTGTGTAAGCAGTTTATTTTTAAGAAATAAAAAGAGTTTACCTTTAGCAATACCCTTGATAATAGACACCCTAGTTGACCAATCAATAACACATACATCTCTCTCGCCATCCAAATCCAGATACTTAACCAAACTCCCATTCGGCACAAAATCATACACCAAGAAGCATTCTCCTCTTCCACTTGAGCAACAGAAACCCCTCACGCCAACTACATTTTCATGCTTTAACCCCAATACCAGTATCAAGCCCTTCAAAAACTCAGCCTCCTCTTGCTTGCAACTGGTTTTATTAATTCTTTTTACCACTACATTAGTACCATCTCTTAATGTCCCCTTGTAACTTGTGGTAAAACCAAACTGATCTCCTCTCTTTCCCAGTAAATTTGTTTCTGAAAAGTACTGTGTGGCACACTCCACCTCCTCTAAGTTGAACCTGAAACTCTGTGAAACAGCTTTTTGACTGGATAATGGGTCCCAGCAAGAACTGTATTCGATGCTAATAAGTGAACTAGGGCTCCTTTGTAGGGATCCATTTGATTTGGTGGATTCATTGGCCTTGTTTTTGTTGTATCGGTACCGGTACCAGGAGAAGATAAAAAGGCCAGCAACTACACTTACAGCAAAGAATATCACTACAGTGGCAATTGCAACTACCGAGGAGGAACTTAAGGAATTGTTTTTGCAATGCGGTTTGGTGCAATTAGCATTGAGTTCAGATGAGACAGAGGTGTTCTTGGGTGTCAACCCTGCACTGAATGGTTTGGGTCCATTTTGGCTTGTCAGGTCAGCTTCCGTGCAGACTTGGAGTGTAGAGAAACTATTGCTGCATAGACCAGTGTTGTTTTCATATTTGAACCCCTGTTTTAATCTCAAGAAATCTGTGTAGACCATTTAAAAATACTAGTTAGAAGCAAAGAAAGTAAATTCAACCAAATAAAAACATGCAGTGCCGAGCCAAGTAGAAAGTATATTTGTAGTTAAATTCTTATACTAGGGTGATTTAAATAAAATATGCTTGTAACAAAAATAAAATATGCTTGTAACAAAAAATAATGCATGAAGTATCACTAACCTAATGATTTAAGTTGCGTTTTAGAGTGACATATGTTTTTATAAGAGCAAATGCAGTGAATTACTGATGAAAATTAAGAGTAATTTATATTGTCCCACTCTAGCAATTTTTCCGCCTCTACCTTAGAAACATGCAAGCAAGTTCTTACTCATGCCAGACTTGACCAGTTCGATATGGATTGGAATGTTAAAAGATACAAGAAGAGTTTGTTTGGAAATATCTGTTATATAACAAAGCATGCGTAGCTGGTTCGATAAACAGTTCCACAGTGATACAAGTAAGTACAAGAAAGGTAGCATGTATTTACAGTAATACCAACCAGAGTTGAGACAAAAGGAAGAGGAAATACCAGGTGGAACACTGCCAGAAAGAGAATTATTTCTCACATCAAGAACCACCAATCGAGGCAACTGAGCCAGACGAACCGGTATAGAGCCAAAAAGCCGGTTAAAGCTCAAGTCGAGTCGAGTCAACTCAGTCAAGTCACCTAGACTAGCAGGGATTGCACTACTGAACCAATTAGATTGCAAGGCAAGCACATTCAGTCTCTTTAATGAACCAATTTGTGTGGGGATGCTCCCTGTTAGCTGGTTGTAGCACAACTGCATCACTACATTATATAAAAAATGGGGAAAAAACGTGAGAAACATAACCCATAGGCTAGAGTTTGCAGTACTTTGTAACAGGCTTCAGGCTTGGCTTGGCTTGGCTAGTACATATATAAGAAAATAAGAAAAATAAAATAAAAACTAATTAATTACCTTGTAAACTAGCCATATTTCCGATGTCTGAAGGAATACTTCCAGTGATATTATTCTGATTAAGATATAAATCAACAAGCTCAGTCAAATTGGTGATCTCTCTTGGTATCTCCCCTTTCAAGCCATTGTAATGGAGATACAACCCGTTCAAGCACTCGAGTTGTGACAAGGCTGGAGAGAGAGAACCCATTAAGCCTTTCCCTTGTAAAGAGATATTCGCAACTTTGCCATGCTCATTGCAAGCTACCCCTTCGAAATCGCCCTTGCAAGGATCGCCATTGCTTGACCATGAGCTGAGGGTTCTACCATCTGGGTCTAGAGAGGTCTTCAGCTCCATGAGAGCTCTGAGCTCTGGGTTGGCGTAAGCGGAGCAGAGTAGACAAGTGAGAATGAGAAAGGAGCAGAGTAGAGAAGTGAGAATGAGAAAGTAACCCATGAAAAGAAAAGAAAGCTCTCTCCTGCGATTGCGATTGAAAGGAGGAGGAAAAGGTTAATGACTTATTAATGGTGTGTACAAAAGAGAAGAAAAGAAAAGAGAACTTGTCAAAAAGCATAAATAATATCAGTGGACGCGGTCTACAAGTGATTGCAACCAATCCATGACTTGTCGCACTCGTACATTTCTCAATTCTCAATTGAATTCTCATGGAGTCATGGATGGACTTTTGGGCTTTGGGGTGGTCTTTAGTCTTTACAATGAATGAATGAATGCTACTAATTAATTAACACGGATTTCAATTCTATTTATCCTTCCTTCCTTGCTTTGTATATAAAAATACATATTTATGCTCTTAAAAAATCGATGTACAAGTTTGATTGCATGTGGCCCATATCTCATTCTCATCTGGGTTAGCAATAGCAAATTAGCAACTGCTTAGTTACAGTCATGTGTGTGTTCGCTAACGCTTAAGTGTGATTTTATATTAATTATTTAAGTGTCATCACACCACATCACCTAGCTACTTGAACTAATTAATTAGCTATCACTATTGAAAGTCTTACAAGCACGTCGATGCTCTTTTAGTTAATTATTTTACTTAAACTTGATAATGTTGACTAATCGACAATGCTCGATCTCGATGGCATGTTGCATGTGAAATTATTTGCTCACTGCTCTCAACGGATTTTTTTTAAAAACAGTAAATAAAATAATCAAAGTTAAAGAAACGACATGATTGCTTCGTTTGTTATAAAAACAGTAAAAACTGAATCCGGGATTCGGTTAAGCTATTTTTTTTCGCTTCACCGAATCCGCTATTCGGTTAAAGCATATTTTCACAAAACAGATCCCGAAAACTATGTAAACTCCGTGTAACACCCACCATTAACCGAATTCCCAATTCGGTTAAGATTTTTTTTGGATTTTTTATTGTAAACCGAATAGGGTATTCGGTTTACATTATTTTTTTTATTTTTTATTCTACACCGAATAGGGGATTCGGTTAGATAATTTTTTTATTTTTTATTATTAACCGAATAGAGTATTCGGTTATGAGTATTTTATTATTTTTTTTTAACCGAATAACCTATCTGATTGGCTATCTGATTTGTTATTTGTTATTTTGTTAAACCGAATTGGCTATCTGATTGGCTATATTGGCTATCTGTTATTTTGTTAAACCGAATTGGCTATCTGATTGGCTATATTGGCTATCTGATTGGCTATCTGTTGTTTTCTTAAACCGAATTGGCTATAAATTAAATTATTCTCTCTTCTCTCCTCAATCATTTACCTTCCCCTCTCTTCTCTTCTTAATTATTTATTTCAGAGACAGAGAGACAGAGAAAACTTCATTTCTCTCCGAGACTTTCGTGGTTCTCCAGTGTAAACAGTTTCAGTTTTCCAAATCACAGATCGGACCCTTCATTGTGTTTCTAGCGTTCGTCTGAAGATTGTAGTAAGTTTTTTTTTTCAATTATGATCATATTTTTGCTGTAAAATTAAAAATTATCGAATGTTGATCGTGAAATTTTTGTTCAGGAAATGTCTCAAGTATTAATAAATGTGTACCACAGACGCGAAATTACAGACGCACCGACCTATACATTTTCTGTTACTAACTCAACTAGTCTTGATGAGCTAAGAAGACAGATATATGTTGGCATTCGTTTGCTCCCTAGCCGGTTCAATCTGACAATCAGCGCGCGTTTGAACACGGCACCACCTGGCTCAGCAGAAAAATACCAGTTGTTCAACGTAGACCACGAAACGATCTGGGATATGGTGCTTGCGAATGCCACTCCGGTACTGAATTTTAAACTTCTTGAATTAGTGGTTGAGTCAGTACCAGTTGTTAGTCAGACCAATTATGACCCGTACCCGGGTAGTGTACCTGGAACTAGCAGAGGCATACCGGTGAATGATTCACCCATACATTGTGATGAAACCACCGAAATAACCCCCGGTGATTTGCATGATTATTTTGACTTGCTGAATAATGATACTGGCTCAGACACAAGCTCTGACCCTGGTGAGCCGGTTGTCGGGGAAGAGGATATGGCCGAAATTGAGGATCAGATTAGGATGGAAGAAGTAAGGAAGGAGTGGCAATCGTCTATTCCTTTTATTAATCGGGGGATTGCAGCATCCTTGTTCGGTATTTCATGACGATGTGCCGATGCCGTACAAGGATGAAACATTTTTTGGTTATCCACCCAGAACCGACGGTCCATTTTCGGTGGGACAGATATTTGAATCCAAAGCTGATCTTAAATCGAAGTTGAGTGGATTTGCCATAGATCATAACTTAGAATTACAACAATCCCATAGCAATCGTAAGGTCTATGTGGTTATATGTAAAGCGGAGGAGTGTCCTTGGAGGTTATACGCAAAAATCACTGAGACGGGCAACTGGACAATTGCAACAAACCCATACGCGCACAATTGTTACAGTACTGCTTGTACAGCAGACAGTCGTCAGATGACTGCCAAGATGATTGCAGATATAATCAAACCGGGGTCTCAAGGAGGACCTGGAGATGTCAATAAAAGCATGTCGAAATGCAGTTAGACAGGAGTACAAAACGGTGGAGCCTTCATACAACAAGATTTGGAGAGGGAGGGAGCTGGCTATTGCCGATTTATTTGGTTCTTGGGAAAAGCTTATGAACTGCTACCTTCTATGCTCGGTGCAATCCAGAGGTTCTAACCCAGGTACAAAATACAAAATTGAGCACGTACCATCTAGAACGTTGGGCGAACATATTTTCATCCGTGTGGCATGGGCTTTCGGTCCATGCATTCAATCCTGGCCATATCTCCGACCAGTTATAAGTGTAGATGCTGGACACCTATCCGGCAGTACAAAGGAAAACTATTCATGGCATGCGCTTATGATGTAGAACAGCAATTACTGCCAATAGCATTCGGAATTGCTGGACACCTATCCGTTCAGTGTTTGATCGATCTGATTTAGGGTGGTGTGAGGAGAGGGGTGAAGCAGTTCATCGATTGTGTGCTCATCATATTGCGGCAATGTGTACAAGTTGTGCAAGGACAGAGTAATTGAACAAATTTTCACGGTGTTGTGGGTAAGATGAAACCTTGGAGGTTTGATGAGGGTATGGAAATGATAGAAGGTAGGAGTATTACTACTCACAAGTACATCATGTGGTGTGGTAAAAGGTTGCAAAATCTCGAAGAAGAGCCTCTGCAACTCCATAAATGGGCACAATGTCATGACGGAGGCCCAAAATAGGTGGGGGTATTATGACCACGAACGGATCAAAATCATTGAACAATATTTTCCGAGTGGCTCGCCAACTGCCTGTAACGGCAATAGTTGATCGCACATTCTATAAAAGTTGTGGATTGGTATGTAGAAGAGGTGGCGGTTGCTCGAAATTGGCATCGAAATGGAATGAGATTATCAGGAAAAATCATGTCAGCGTAGAACATCGGATTGCCAAAGCAAAGGAGCACCGAGTGGATACCAATGGGGTGGTGAATTTCCCTCTACGAGGTCGGTCGATCATGATGGACCCAAAGAACGGTATGTCCGATATGTACTTAAATCTTAGTATAACTTTCTCAATTTGTAATATTTAAATAACATGATTTAATTGATTGTAGGCGGGTGAAGGAAGACATGAAGTACGAAGTTAGATTTCCAGAAGGGGAGCGGGAATGCCTGTTTGTTGACTGCCAGAAACCGCAATTTACTGGGCATTCCCTGCAACCACGTCTTGGCGGTGTTGCTGTAAGAGACATCTAGATCCGATGAGAGATGTAAGCCACTATTATAGCGTTGAAAATTATGTCAACACATGGAGAGGTGAGTTTCACAGCTTCGGCAACGCAGAAAATTATGTATATGATTTGTACGCGCCTAAAATCAAGCCGGACCCAATAAAATTAACAAGGGTAGGAGGAAGCACAAGCGAATTCCTAATGCTATGGCTGTTATGGAAGCTCGATGTAGGCCACGCAGTGGAGTAACAACGTCCAGAGGGATCCGCTAGAAGAAGACCGTCAGGTTAGAAATCGTAATTGTGAATTAGTACATATTTTTAATTAAATTAAGATTTTACACACTTAATTATATTTATGTCCGCATTGTACCGGGGCAACTGTTGAAAGACGAAGAAGCGTATCTGGCACCCGGCCAGAAGCATCTGCATCTGCTAGGTATACAGAGGCATCTGCTCACAAGAAGATGGAGAAGCTTATCTGGCACCGCCAGAGGCATCTGCATCTGCTAGGTAGTACAGAGGCATCTGCCTCCACAATAAAGACGGAGAAGCGTATCTGGCACCCGGCCAGAGGCATCTGCTAGTAATGCAGAGGCAACTGGCAGTCAAGCAGGGCCATCTGGTAGCCGACCATCTGTTAGTCGGACAGCTGGACGTCTGATAAACAAATTATTCAGACGTAAGGAACGATGAATTTTTTGTAATGAAAAACTATGTTTGTTTTAAATGGAAGACCATTTCTGAATTTTAGAATGAATTTCTGTTTTTCTGTTTTTATGATTTCTGACCTCCGTCGACAAATCATCAAAACTGTAGCAAACCGTAATATTTTTGTGAATACAAATTATATATCTGAAAACTAGACTTCGACGCCTTTCTTTTGATATTAAGAACCCAAAATCCATGTAGCCATTTTAATCATAATTGAATTTTCAATCTGGTCGAATTTCTGAATGCCAAACTTTCTGAATTCTGGAATTTCTGTTTTTCTGTTTTCAATCTGCTCGAATTCCATGCAATATGACCGAATTTCTGCATTTTTTCTGTCATTTAATTTTGAATGTTTATCGGAGTTTCAGATTTTCAGATACGAAGGAGATTTGGGTTGTTCATAGAGGTAGAAGCAAGCACGTATTAGACGTAGAAGAAGAGGAACCGCTAAATAATCCATGTTTTTTCTACTCATAGTATACACACACTACACAAAAACTACACTAAGTCAATCCATGTTTTCCCTACCCCTAGATTAGCGAATCTCGAGTGCTAAATTTAGAAATGCCTTTTTTTCTTGCGTCTGGGTCGAGCTGGCTCTGATGGCGACGCATCATCTCCTAGTCTGACTCCGTCTATCGTAATGGATTCAATCGAGGTGTAAATTCCTTGCATAACATCGCTGTGAACAGGTGGAGGAGCTTCGCCGTTACATCCCTCGCTCTCAGGTCTGGAATATCATCGCTGATATCGATGCAGCTTATGTCAAATGGAAGTCCGGCTCTCTCGACCATGGCTCTGAACAGGTCAATATGCCCAAGATCGGATAAAGTATCGCGACTATGCTCTAGCATTAGGAGTCCAAAAGCCTTCTGGCCTGGTGTCTTCACCATCTCAATTCCTCTCGCGGTCGTGTTCACCTGGCGAAATCTCTGAAAAAAAAGAATGTTCTTAGATAATATGAAAGATAGTTCATAAATAAAATGAAAAGGGTTATTAAAAATTAAAATTAAAATACTTACAATCCGAGCTTGCACCAGACCATCTAGACATACCCGAGATCTCCTACTTCTCCTATAGCTTCTGGCACTGGCTGGCTCAGAATTTGGTCGTTGTTGTGCATTGGATAAAGCGATGCCATGCCGTTGTTGAAGAACCACTCCATATACTCGGGATACCTGCAATCACCAATTAAAATAAATTTACTAAATTCACTATATCCGAATTCTTATCATAACAAAAAATAACTCGTACCTATCGATATCGTAAGGACCCAAAAATGCAAATGAAAATGGTTCTGTCGCGGTATATTCCGACCAATGAGTGCTCCAGTCTGCACTGACTCCGTCGTCGTACAAACCCAATGCACGGGTCCATTTGCGGTTGGTTTCCATATACCCAAACTCTGGTGGAGCCGGCGGAGGAACTGCCTGAAATAAACCGAACTGCCGCAGAACCCTCTCAGGACAATGCACCTCTAACTCCAAAAAATGGACCAACCACACGCGACAGATAAATATCCCCCCGTCTCTTTCCCCGCGCCAAGGTTGGTGGTGAAGCACGTAACTCACATACGGCATCCAGTTGACCACATCTGCCCTCAGACGCTCAAATTGGTTACGATAGTGCAATGTACCTAAGTTGTGAACACATGACAAATACATATTTAAAAAAATATTCAAAAATCCATATTTAAATAAATGTACCTCTAATAGGGTTGCCATCGAACGCATGCGGAATAGTCCATTTTGCACCAAAAGCCATCCTCTCTGATAGGTTTTCGCCGCCGAAGGGTAAATCGCTTTTGGGTCTGGCCGGCCTATAGGAAATCGAGTCCAAGACCACATCTGCAGCAGTAGTAATGGACCATTAATCGTTTGCGCTGCCGCTCTGGAAGCCCGGGACAACTCGCGATACAGGCAGGCAAGCACAGCACCTCCCCAATTGTAGTCCTCATCCCGTGGTCCCAAATTCTCTAAGAACTGTAGGTACATGATCGGGACAGAACTTGAGTTCGCATCGGGAAACATCACCGACCTAAACAAGTCCATGCAGTATGCCCGTGTATGTCGGTCGACGGTCTCCTGGGGAGTGTACTGTGTCACGTCTCCGTTAAAGTGGTCCTTCAACCATCTAAGGCGCATGTAGTATTTTGATATCCTATAATGCTCGACTACCTTGCCTCTGTTGTGCCACTGTGAATGAAAAAATGTATCACCACCGTCTTCATTACCGTCGTACTCCTCGTGACCTAAGCAATCTTCAATCAAAAGCGACCAATTATCATCTGTGCGTCCAGCAATTGCCTTCCTGTAAACATAGATTTTAGAGATAAACATACTTGATATTTATAACTAAATTTGTGTATTATACAATTTATTTAAACTAATTTTATTTGCATTACATTTATTTCCACTAAATTTATTTGCACTAAATTTGTTTGCACGAAATTTTTTGCTCTAAATTTATTTGCACTAAATTCATTTACAATTTATTTACGCTAATTACTGTAAATTACTCTAAACATTTATAGAATTTACTTACACTAAATTACTTGCATTAAATATAAATTAATAACAAAAGTATAAATTAGTAACAAAAAATATTTTACCGGTAACAGGTAGGCCCCACAGACAGCTGACATCTTCCAATGTCACTGTGCACTCCCCCACCGGAAGATGAAAAGTATTCGTCTCGGGCCTCCACCTCTCGACGAGCGCAGTGATCAACGCTTTATCAATCTGACAATCATTCACTTGCGTCATCTGGTACAAGTCTAAATTCACCAAACCTTCTTTCATCCGAGGTTGGTAACGAACGCTAACTCGGCAAGGACCAGGACGCAGTGCATAATCAGGCTGGAACGATAATTCCATAGCAACAAAAATTAATTGTGGCTTACAAGTTTATTTTGAAATTTAAATCCAAACCGGTATTAAATAAATACCTGCGTTGAATTCGCTATCGATATCTTGTGTTGATCTTCACTCAATTGCAACAAGGGTTGTTCATCAGACATTTTGCACTACAACATAAATAAAATTACAACATAAGAAACCTCCAATTAGTTAACTCATAAAAAATTCCATAAGCTAATTTACTCTACATACAAAATTTAAAAAATCTACAAAGTTAAATTATACTAAAAAAACCTAAATTACACTAAAACACCTAAATTATTCTACATTTATTTAAAAAATAATTATGAGCAAGATTACCCTACATGCAAACCAAATCATTCTACAAAATCTAAAATTACACTAAATACACTAAATTTATACACTAAATTACTATACATATTTACACAATTTATTTACACTAAATATTTATTTATACTAAATTTTTTTACACTAAATATATTTACGCTAAATTTATTACACTAAATTTATTTCACTAAATTTATTTCACTAATTTTTTACACTAAATATTTACACTAATTTATTACAATTTATTTACACTAAATTACTCAAAAAATTACTCTAATACTCTAACTATTTATACAATTTATTTACATGATATATTTATATAATTTATTTACAATACAATACACTAAATTACACTACATAAACTAATTTACACTACAATACACTAAAATTACACTACAATATACTAAAAAAATCTAATTTACTCTACATAAAAACTAAACTAAATAATTCTAAAAAATAAATAAAATTCGGATTTTTTTTTCAGATTAATAATTTACACTACAATATACCAAATTTACACCACAATACACGAAATTATACTATAATACACTAAAAAAAACTAATTTACTCTAAATACAAACTAAACTGAATAATTCTAGACAAAAATAATAAATTTCGGATTTTTTTTCAAATAAAAAATTTAACTACATACCTAACGAAACTTGTAGATCTGAAGTTCTTCTTGTTCTCCTCTCAAAATTATACTAAAATATGTGATTAGAATAAAAAATGATGAAGATTGGAGGTGGTTAAAATTCGGTTTTTGGTTTTCTCGGGTAGGGATGAAGCTCTCTGCTGGGAGAAGAAGAATGAAGAAGGGTGGGAGAAGGAAGAATGAAGAAGGGAGAAGGGAGAAGGGCCCGGGTTAAATTCTTTGGCTTCACCGAATCGGGGATTCGGTTAAAGCAAAAATAACCTTCACCGAATCAGGGATTCGGTTAAGCCAAAAAGCAAAAAATGGTGATCTTCTGTGGCAACCCACTGTATCCCATGTTAAAACCACCTTCTTAACCGAATATCGTATTCGGTGAAGCAAAAAAATAGCTTAACCGAATCCCCGATTCGGTTTTTGCTGTTTTTATAACAAACGAAGCAATCATGTCGTTTCTTTAACTTTGATTATTTTATTTACTGTTTTTAAAAAAATCCGAGGATTAAGTACACTATCATTATTTTTATTTTATTTTGGGTTCATTCACATTCTGCAAGAGAGAAGAGAGAGAAAATATAATGATGAGACGTTTTTTTGCAATTTAATCAATTATTTTCGTACATGTTATCCAATTTTAAATGTTATATTTGGGTGTCTGCGATTTGAAACTGCAGGTACATTTATTTCTCCAACGGTGAAGAGTGCAGTGTGAATCTTTAATAAATCATGAGCGTATTGGGCTTCTGAGAGGTATTATTTTAAGGGTGTCTCCACGAATTCAAAGGGAGAAGAAAAGGGAGTTGATGAGAAGGAGTAAACAGAAGACTACTTTTCAAATTAGTGTAAAGATTGGAGAGGAATTCTATTTATCTTTTGTGCCTTGATTCCTTCCTTTTCCTTGGCTCTTTCTCAAAATTTAAGTTTGTAAAGTAAATTTGTTTGGACAACCCGATCACTCCTCTCCCTTCCCTCCCGCCTCTCCTCTCTTATGGAGCATACCTTAAATATATGAAGAGTGAAAATGTTTAATATTTTTAAATAGATGTAAGCATATTAAACAGTCAATCCTTAACGTATTGCACATCGTTTAATAGATTCACACGCATTCTCAAAAAGGAAAAAAAGAAATGGCGTTTGGACCAAAAAAATAGAAAGAAATCTATATGCAACGGACACTCAAAATTCAATTTTGGTTCGTAGTTTGAATTTGCGGACATATTGAAAATAGATGAAACTGCAACGGACATGATGGAAATAGATGAAACTGCGGACATCTAATTTGATCCGTAGTTTAAATTACGAACGAATAAAAATAGATAAATTACACGAAATCTCGGTTAGTTTATCTTATTTTTTTTTAATATAGTAAAATAATTTTCTTTTTTTTAATATGGTAAAAATAAAAATTTGGGTGATGTATGGTGATTGTGGAGTTGACGGTGCGTGGGAATGTATTGATGAGAAAGGAGAAAGGATGAGATGCCTTGAATTGATTCGCTCTTATACTTGTTTTGTAAAGTTACAAAGTACATGGGCAAAAGCTGAAGAGCATAACGTGCCAAAAAAAGTTGAAGATTCTCCTCCTTTTGAAGTTCCCATATCCCCATGAATATGAATATGAATTGGCTATTCGATCTCAGACTTTGGTTCCCTGCGGCAACTTTCTTGTAAATAGTAATATAATAGTATTAATCCGTCCCCCATGAATATGAAATTACGAATCACTCACTCATTCATCCATTCCACCATATCCTGGTATTCCTGGATGGATAGTACTTACTACTTAGTAGTACAAGTAGCAGGTAGGTGGACACATTAATATTTTTGGTCAATATGTCGTGGCACAAATTTCCAAGCTCAGAGCTGTGTTATTTAAGTAGGCGTAGGTTGTTCAGGGTTAGGCACAGCAGCCCAAATGCAGTATTAAATTATCTCTACTGTAGTTCAGTGAATTTCACATTTAAATTAAATATTAATATAATTATTATAAATGTACGTACCAAAATATAAATAAAAAATGTATGCAAGATTTATCTATTTTTTAATTATTATATTATCAAATAAAAAATGTAATTTGCTAGTGAAAAAGACAAATTTCTATCACCACCCGTGGTCATTAATTGGCAATCACAATAGTGTTTTGACAACGGTCCGGGACGGTCCGGGACGGTCCAAACCCGTCCGGTCCACGGGTCTCCCGGTCCCGGGTCCGGCGGGTTGGACGGGTCCACGGTCCCGGTCCGGACGGGTCCGGTTTTCAGAGGCCAACCCCGGCCTTGGTTGAACCACGGGTCCGGCGGTCCCACGGTCCGGGACGGTCCGGTCCACGGGTCCCGGGGGTACGGTCCGGTCCGGGGGTGTTTTTTTTCTGTTTTTTTTTTTCTGTTTTTTTTTGTTTTTTTTTTCTGTTTTTTTTTCTGTTTTTTTGCTGTTTTTTTCTGTTTTTTTTTCCAATTCAATAGTTTGTTTTGAACCGAACATTTTACACAAATTATTGCACAATTTTTATGAAAATTATTGCACAAATTATTGCACAATTTACACAAATTTCAATTCCAATTCAATAGTTTGTTTTGAACCGACAATTTTTATATGAAAATATAATTAGTGGCTAAATTTTACACAAATTATTGCACAAGATTGCACACTGATCCAGT